>ML294897.1:0-57209 GCA_005239495.1 Nicotiana undulata | reverse complement strand
GAGGGGTAGTCGTTTAGGGGTTAATTAAGGTAGGTAGAGATCTGGGCCGTTGATTTGAATTAATCAACATCTCAGATTAAATGGGGATTGGATCGGGTAGGCTGGGCATTGGGCCTGGGGGTGTTTGGGCCGTTTAATTTGGGTTGGGGTCCGGGTAAAATTGAATTAAAATTGAAATTGAAAGTGGTTAGATGTTAAATACACATAAAGAATAGATAAATAATTAATAAAAATGGCTAATAATTATATAAAATAAAATTAAGGCTAAATAGATTAAATTAAAGTGATTAATTGGTATTAAAAATATAAAATGACTGATTATCAAATTAAAATAGCATAAAATGTATAATTAGGCTATAATTGCAAAGTCATTGCAATTATAGCCAAATTATACATTTTAGGCTAATTTGTGAAATAATTTGGCCTTAATAGGACCTAAAAAGATATATTTAATCAAGACATGCTTTGAAGTTATTTGTAATGCAATTTATGGTTAGTTATTACAGATAAAAAATACTGGATAAATTGGAATAAATTAATAAAAATGTGAGAAAATTATAGAAAAATACCAATCATTATAAAAATTGATTTTGAAGGCATATGTGCAAGTTTAAAAATAAATTGAGGAAAACTTGGGTATCAACAGCTGCCCCTCTTTACCCGGGAAGGATGAAAGAGTTGTCGGGTAAAGATATGATGGCCAATTTTGATCGAGCGAAACGGTTTGAAGAGATTTAGGCTGCACCCTGGTTTTTGAGTCGCCTACATATCCTTGGTTTTACAGGAACCAGGTCGTATGTAGTTCAGGAGCCATTGGCGAAGTATACGGATGGAGTTTTACAGGAATGGACGCAACATATAGGACTGGATGGACAAACGGTTTACATGGATGATTAGGAGAACTGGAGCGGGACTGCTCCTGCTAGGGTGGACGTTGCTTGCCGAACTACCTGCAAATAAGCAATACAAGCATATATTGTGCATAATTTAAACATGATGCAAATTCCCGTCGGACCATGAATACTGTCTTTGGACGGTTAAGGATGACGTCCTCAGACCATGATGTCCTAGGCCATGAATTTCTTGATGCAGGATTCGCAGGCCATGAAATGATGTTCTCGGGCCATGAAGATGGTGCCTTCGAACCATGATGCCTTTGAATAATGATACGCGAAATTGAAAGAGATCGTCAGGACATGACATGATGTTCTCGGGCCATGAAGATGGTGCCTCCGAACGATGACGCCTTTGGACAGGTTGGTGATATTTCAGCCCATGAAAAATGCAGTAATATGATGTTGAAAAGACAGAGCTTAGTCTTGCGAATTGAAGGGCAGAGCTTAGCCCGAAAGAAAAGTAAAGTAAATAATTCTTGAGACAGTGCTTAGTCTCGAAAAGTAAATTGGAGGAAGAGCTTAGCCTCGGGAGGCCGAAAAGTAGCCTCATGAAGATGGAGACAATGCTTAGTCTCGGAAGGTAGAATGGTAGCCTTATGCAAAGATGCGAATACAAATGGAGGTAGAGCTTAGCCTCAGAAGGCAGAATGGTAGCCTTATGCGGATGGACACAGTGCTTAGTCTCGGAAGGCAGAAAGGTAGCCTTATGCAAAGATGCGAATATGGATGGAGGTAGAACTTAACCTCGGAAGGCAGAATGGTAACCTTATGCAAAGATGCGAATGCAGATGGAGGTAGAGCTTATCCTTGGAAGGAATAATGGTAGCCTTATGCAAAGATGCGAATGCAGATGGAGGTAGAGCTTAACCTCGGAAGGCAGAATGGTAGCCTTATGCAAGAATTAAATAAATGACAATAGAAATTCTTAAGTGATAATAGATTGCAGTGTTGTGATCATTGGGAGCATTGTGATTGTGAAGCATCGTTTGTGTTGATAATAGATGTAGGCATATGCGACGGATTTGAGAATCGTGTCTTTGAACAATTTATGTCCTTCGGTCGGATAGTATGTTTTGGGCTTTTGCAATCTTTGTGCCAGCATCCAAAGAAAAGTCGTGAGTTCTGTAAGGGGGAAGGTTAGTTCATATCCCTGCTAGCTTTGCTTGACTCGTTTGACTTGATCTGATGATATCGTTCGTATCATTGGGGGTAGCGTTTTCTAAACAAAGTTGTTTCAAGAATAAGTATGCATGATTTTGTAAAAGTATAAACATATAATCTAAAATAGTTTTAGATGAACCGACGATCGTGACATGGTTCAAGACATTGCAACCCCTCCTGCTACGGAATTTTGAGGGTCCTCCTCAAAATTCTGCCCCAGTTTCTAATTGCAGGAAAAATGAATTTTTTATTGAATTGTGACCGAACCCATAAGGCTGCCTACGTATCCCCTCTTAAACGGGAATCAGGTAAGGCGTAGTTCAATTTAAATCATTGAGAAGAGCATAGAAAATTATACATAGTATCGCTTGACTGCATCTGAATTGATTAGCTTTGGCCAGACTTCTCCGTCCATCTCGGCAAGTATAAGTGCTCCTCCTGCCAGCACTCGGTGAACCATGTACGAACCTTGACAGTTAGGAGAGAATTTCCCTTTGTCTTTATATTGATGTGGAAAGATCTTCTTCAACACCAGCTTCCCCGGTGTGAACTGTCTTGGTATGACTCTTTCGTTGAAGACTCTAGTCATTCTATTTTGATAAAGTTGACCATGACATACTACATTCATCCTTTTTTCGTCTATGAGGGCTAGTTGCTCATAACGGCTATTTACCCATTCTTCATCGCTGAGCTCAGCTTCTTGTATAATCCTTATGGAAGGAATTTCAACTTCGGCAGGAATAACGGCCTCTGTACCATAAACTAGTATATAGGGAGTTGCCCCGGTTGATGTGCGGACTGTGGTGCAGTATCCCAGTAGAGCAAAGGATAACTTCTCATGCCATTTCTTGTGCCTTTCTATCATCTTCCTCAATATCTTCTTGATATTCTTATTGGAGGCTTCTACAGCTCCAATCATCTGAGGTTGGTAGGCTGTGGAATTCTTGTGTTTGATTTTGAAAGTCTCACACTTAGCCTTCATCAGGTCACTGTTGAGATTGGAACCATTGTCGGTGATGATTGACTCTAGGACTCCGAATTGACAAACAATGTGGTCGCGGACAAAGTCGGCCACGACTTTCTTAGTTACTGCTTTGTAGGGGCCCGCTTCGACCCATTTGGTGAAATAATCGATGGCTACTAGGATGAACCTGTGTTCGTTGGAGGCGGCAGGCTCCATTGGTCCAATAACGTCCATTCCCCAAGCGGCGAACGTCCACGGTGAGCTTGTGGCATTAAGTTCGTTTGGAGGTACCTTTATCATGTCTGCATGTATCTGACATCGGTGGCATTTTCGGACATACTAGATGCATTCTGTTTCCATAGTCATCCAAAAGTAACCATCCTGGAGTATCTTCTTTACTAAAACTAAACCATTCATATGTGGGCTGCAGGTCCCAGCATGAATTTCCTCTAGTAGCTTGGATGTTTCCTTTGCGTCGAGACATCTTAATAGTCCCAAATCGGGAGTCCTCCTATATAGGATTCCTCCGCTGTGAAAGAAGTTGTTGGACAATCTCCGAAGCGTGCGTTTCTGAGTAGGATTTGCAAGCTCTGGGTACTCTCCTTTCTCCAAGTATTCCTTGATGTCATGAAACTAAGGCTTTTCGTCTGCTTCTTCTTTGACATGGGCACAGTAAGATGGTTGGCTATGGATCTTCACTGAAATGGGATCAATGAAAGTCTTGTCTGAATGCTGAATCATAGAAGACATAGTGGCCAATGCATCGGCAAACTCATTTTGGATCCTGGGGACATGTTAGAATTTCGTCTTTGTGAACCTCTTTCTCAATTCCTGCACGTGGTGCAGATACGACAGTATCTTGGAATTCTTGGTAGCCCATTCTCCTTGTACCTGATGTACCAGCAAATCTGATTCACCAATCACTAACAACTCCTGGATGTTCATGTCAATGGCCTTGTTGAGCCCTAAGATGCAGGCTTTGTATTCGGCCATATTATTGGTGTAGGGGAATCTGAGCTTAGCAGATACCGGATAATGTTGACCAGTTTCCGATATCAGGACAGCTCCAATGCCAACTCCCTTGAAATTCGCCGCTCCATCGAAGAACATTCTCCAACCGTCATAGAACTCTGCAATATCTTCTCCAATGAATGGTACCTCTTCATCGGGAAAATACGTCTTCAGGGGTTCGTATTCTCCATCCACAGGGTTTTCAGCGAGGTGGTCGGCCAGTGATTGACCCTTGACTGCTTTCTGGGTCACATAGGTAATATCGAACTCACTCAGTAGGACTTGCCACTTGGCCAGCTTGCTAGTGGGCATGGGCTTATGAAAGATGTATTTTAAGGGATCCATCCTTGATATAAGATATGTTGTGTAGGAACAGAAGTAATGCCTCAGCTTCTGAGCTACCCAAGTCAAATCACAATAGGTGCGCTCCAATAGAGAATATCGAGCCTCGTATGGAGTGAACTTCTTGCTGAGATAATAAATAGCTTGATCCTTCCTTCCTGTTTCATCGTGCTTCCCCAGAACGCAGCCAAAGGCTCCATCTAACACTACAAGGTAGAGCAGTAAAGGTCTACCGGGTTCATGTGGTACTAGGACTGGTGGTGTTGACAAATATTCCTTAATTTTGTCGAAGGCCCTTTGGAAATCATCGGTCCACTTGGTTGAGGCATCTTTCTTCAGCATCTTGAAGATAGGCTCACATATAACTGTAGATTGTGCTATGAACTGGCTGATGTAGTTAAGCCGTCCCAGAAAACTCATCATATCTTTCTTGTTCCTTGGCGGTGGTAGTTCTTGAATGGATTTGACCTTTGACGAATCCAATTCTATTCCTCGATGGCTGACAATAAACCCAAGCAGTTTCCCAGCAGGCACCCCGAATGCACACTTCGCGGGGTTTAGCTTCAGATTGTACTTTCGCAATCTATTGAAGAACTTCCTCAGGTCTTCTATGTGGTCGGTGTCTTTCTTGGACTTGGTAATAACATCATACATATATACCTCAATTTCCTTGTGTATCATATCGTGGAAGATAGTGGTCATAGCTCTCATATAGGTGGCCCCAGCATTCTTCAAGACGAACGACATCATCTTATAAAAATATACTCCCCACAGCGTAATGAAACCCGTTTTCTCAGCATCTTCCTCATCCATCCAGATATTATGATAACCAACGAAGCAATCCATGAATGGTTGTAGCTCATGCTTGGCGCAATTGTTGATTAGGATGTGTATGTTTGGCAAGGGGAAGTCGTCCTTCGGACTGTCCAGGTTGAGATACCGGTAGTCAACACAGACTCTGACCTTCCTATCTTTCTTTGGCACTGGCACGATGTTAGCTAACCAGGTCGGTTACTCAACTACCCTGAGAACCTTGGCGTTGATCTTCTTGGTAACTTCTTCCTTGATTTTCAAGCTCATATCAGGCTTGAACTTTCTGGGTTTTTGTTTCACCGGTGGACACATTGGATTGGTTGGCAGTTTGTGAGCCACAATGGATGTACTTAGACCAGTCATGTCATCGTATGACCAGGATAATATGTCCTCATACTCCTTTAGAAATTCTGTGTACTCCTTCTTCTCTGACGGTGACAAATGAATGCTTATTCGAGTTTCTTTGACGATTTCTGAATCTCCCAGGTTGACAATTTCAATTTCGTCCAGGTTGGACTTAGGTCTGTTCTCAAAGTTCTCAACTTCTTTGATAATCTCGTCGGGTACATCATCTTCTTCTGAATCAATGTCTGTTTGTTGCGTTGTCTCGTTGCATGTCACAGTCATTGGTTCATCAAGAAAAGTAATAGTAATGTCGTATAGATAAAGTAGTGAGAGAAAAACAGCAGTAATAAATATTGATTCATAAAAACTTAAACTTAAAAAAAATGCTTTCGATAAATTGGATAAATGTTTTGAACATTGAAGATCTTATTGCAGGAATTGAAAAATGCGAAAGGAAAATCACTTAGTAAAACACAATGAACAATGCTTGTTTTAGCCTTGCTACCCCGAGGCTCGTCGGGCTTTGGCTGTTCCGACGATCCAATTCTGGAATAAGCTCCTCTGCTCACGGCCTGTATGGAAGGGCTTTCCTCCCCCTCCTCCTCGAGAATAACACAACAATCCATGTCACTGTCCTCCAGGAATAAGTTCCTCAATGCTGCAAGTGCCTCTTCTTCATCTGACCCATAGATAATGCCAGCCTGATGAAAGGTCTGCTCTAGACGCGGTATCGTATGCTCCAGTGGGTAGTAAGGACCACACCATAGTGGCGACCAGCTCTTGAATTCTTCCCAAGTGTATTCGTATCCCAGACCGAAGGTGGTGCCATGTTTATTGATTTTTATGGGTTTGGAGATTCCTTGGAGGTTCTTGCCTTTGGGAGGACTAGGAGGAGGAGAGGGTGGAGGGCCCCTGGATCTTGTGAGATAGGATGATGATGCCAGAGTTCACGAACTAACCTTTGGGGAGGGGAATAAAAAATAAAGAAAACAAAAACAAAAACAAAAAGGTAATCAAGTCAGTGAGGATTATGAAAACGTATTGCGATATTTAAACACATAGTGCAAGAATGTAAAGCGTGTCCTATTTTGGGAACCTCATTGTGCCCGAGGTAGGCCTAGCGACAAATTGATTTGGAGAACTTGAAATTCTAAATGCCTCATTTCATTGATAAAAAATAGACGAACCCCAAAACGACACTAAATAAGCAAGAAATAAAGTCACTAATGGCCATTGGCCTTATTACATTGATAAATCAAAAGAAAGACATTCCTATCTACTTGGTCCCAGAAGGACCTTCCCCAGACTCGGCATTCTTGGCTCCTTCGAACAGATTCCCCAGCTCACGGAGTCCTAGTAGTAGGTATGCTCTGGCTAGATGTCCACATTCGGTCCCTTCAGCCTTTTGACAGTCTTCAACCCTCTTGATAAATTTTCCATCCAGCTCGACTATGCCTCGTTCTAAGTATTCTAGGTTTTTATTAATGCTGATGGCCATGTCTTTCCATTCCTCAATTAGCTTCTTGTTGGACTCGTGTATCTCGTGGTGCTCACTCTCGCATTCACGGATCCTTTTGCGTAGTTGATTGTACTTGACATGTGCCTCGGCCTTTTCATCTATAGTCCTGTGGCCTCGGACGAAACCCGGTTTGCCCAGACCATCCCAATTATCTTCCAACCAACCCGAATAGAAAGGGGTGCAACCAGCGTGATATATGTCTGGCTCAATGATGTCTTTATCCATTATGATCTTGCAGTGCCACGTGTGTTGAGCGTGGCACTTGTGAGAACTATCATCATTCTGAAAGACAGCCCGGAAATGGCACATCTTGTCGACCCTTGGTATGACTTTCTTTCTACCCGCTTGTCTCATAACCCGGAGAGGGACGTAAGGGTATGTTCCTCTCAAGCCAATCAGTATCAGGAATGGTGCATCTCTTGACCGAACGATGAACTCTTCTATCGGAAACCACTCGAACATCCCTTGGACTTGTTCCTCAGTTAGATTATCGAAGAACTCAACCCACTCTTTGGCATTCTCAAGCTGAGCAAACATGTAGGGGATGTAAGTCATTTTCTTTGGATGGTGGAAAGTGATGTGGTCATTCCACGCCCTTCGTTGAAACTCTTGTCGGTACTGGCCCCTTTGGAGATGTTCTAAGACCCAGAGTTGTAGTAATAAGTTGCAGCCCTCAAAGTGTTTTTCTCCTCTTTGGCATTTCTCTAAGGCTCGGTATATGTCTAAAATGATCATAGGGACAATGCTGAAGTTTTTCCCACCAATTCCCTCCATTAGTGTCTTGGTTACCATAGCCAACCTAGTTTGGATTCTTTCCTTCTTTATTGGAAATACAATCAGGCCTAGGAAGCAAACCATGAAAACGAATACCCTACGATGAATGTGCCCCAAGGATGTGATGGCGAATTTATCATGGAAGGTACGGTATGACTTGTTGTGGCCGTACCTTTCATACAAGTAGTGGAAAGGGATGTATGATTCCTTCAGACACCCTAACTCTGTGTTCTTCTTCAAATCCATCATTTTCAAGAAACTTTTGCCTGTGCGGTTTTCAGGCATTAACAAGCCAGGAGCTCCCAAACTAGACTAGCCAATCCTCATATTTCCTCTAACAATGGCGTCATTTTGATGTCCCCAAAGCGGAAGACGGTTCTTTCACAGTCCCAGAATAGGGTAGCAGCCTCTATCACCATGTTGTTAGGCTGGATGTCCAGGAGGGACGGTAGATTACCTAGGCATTTCTTGACGAGCGTTTTGTCACTAGAATGCAGATCTTCCCACCAACTCAGCAATTTTGGGTGGATGTTGGTGACCATGCCGAATCTGGGGACTTCGTGCCTCATATTTCTGCAGGGCAAACTAGGTTAGGCCCTGACCCCCACCAGACTCGACTATTTAACATCAACGATTAGCATGAAGCATTTAATTCTCCAAATAAATGCACAAAACGTAATGATATCCGTTGGGTTTATGGAAACCCAAGGGACTTTTGGACAAGGCTATCTTAAAGGCTATTGTGCGGACAACACGTTAGCCTGGCTAGTTTTGACCATGATGCATGCAACAGTGTAATGGAGTAAGGTTTCTATGGGGTCTTAGACTAGTACCCTTGAGCGGACAACTCAAGGGGGAAAGGCACGGAACTGTCGACTGCACCTCTGATCGACTAGTTTTACTGCAAATAAGCCTTTCCGAATTTAGGGGGTGATGATATAGGAAGGGCGCAACCACTCATCAAGCGTTGCTATAGGATTTTGTTTGGCACGAGTGGAGTATGAATGTTGGATCATGGACAATGCAATAAATAGTAAACACATAGTCACATATTTGCACGTTATGAAAGCAGTAAATACAACAGTTTATGATTGAAAACGATTACAAAGGAAGGAAACAAGAAAGATATGTCAGTTACTTTTGAAGAAAATCAAACTCTTAAAGGAAATAAACAAGTAATTGCACATAGGAAGAGGTAAAAATTCACAGAGCAATTTGAAATGATAAAAGCCTGAAAAGTCCCCAGTAGAGTCGCCATGCTGTCGCGCCCCCTTTTTCCAACTCCTTTCGGGGTCGGTCAAGGGTTTTTGAAATTGTTGGGACAACTCATTCCTTTTGGGAAAGGGGTTTGCATGTTTCGAAGAGTCGCCACCTAACGATTTTAAGGTGCGTTAGGGCACCTATTTGGGGGTTCATTTACAACTAAGTTTGACAACCAGAGACAGGGTAAGGGCTTGAAATTATCCTAAGGGGAACGTGTTAGGAACCCCTCAGAATCCACAAGTGTGGTTCCCGGCCAAATAGCATTTGTGAATTTGTACAACTAGCAGGTAAACAATTAATGTCCAAGTAGTAGGGGATTTTGAAATGTTCATACCCCAAGCACACATATGTTTGGAAATAGCTAATAGCTAATTAAATCTTGAAAATGATTAGAGTCTAAGCACGTTTAAGGGAAGACTCAAAAATTAGTAGAGAACATTGTGCAAAATTAGTGAAGTATCAATCATAGAGATTCAGGAATTCACACATAGAAAACAATACTTAGTTTAGGGGAATTAGCATAAGCTTATGAGAATAGACATAATAACTTCTAATAGACGAAAATCAGAAGCCCTAACAGGCAATACAAGGTAAAATCACATAAATCAAGGATTCACATAGAGCATGGCCTAATTAACAGAATAAATATAGTATAGGCAGGAGAAGTGAAGGTTCAACAACATTAATGAACAAAATCACATAATAGGAAGGAATAATTGCAGCCAGAAACCCTAACAAGCAAACATAGGGTGAAAAATTGTAGAATCACGGAGTACTCATGAGAAACAGTACACATAACAGAACATATCATTAAACAAACTCAGAACCCTTAGAAAAATTAGGGTTTTCAAAAAGAATAACTAGGATAGAGGAGAAAGTTTAAACAAGCACTTAAACGTAGTGAGAATCATAGATTAATACCAAAATCAGAAAGAAAAGCGTTTTGAAAAAGGGGTCAGGAACCCTAGTTTAGAAGACGAAGAGTCGTTTTAGGGAAAATTGGAGAACCTTTGAAGAAACAATAGAATACTCATAACACGCCCAGATCTATTGCAGATCTAGGAAAATAAGAAGCTAGGGATTAGGGTTTCACAGAGACAAACCAAAGAGAAAGAGATCCGGCTAAAGAACAACTGGTTCTAGCAGAAAATGAGGAAATTTTACTCAGACGGTCGTTGATGGCCGGAGAACGGCATGAAAGGCCATAGGTGGGAGTTGAACCGCTCCAGGTTCACTTGAGGACCTCAGGACAGTGTCAAACCGGCGTGGGAGGAGAGCCATAGGCTAAGAGTGGTGAGAACCCCGTGGTTTCCGGCAAGGGAGGTGGCCGGAGAAGGGAGACAGAGATCAACGGAAGGGAAGGTTCTAGAGAGAACCAGAGAGACGGGTGAGAGAAATGAAGCAGGGGAAAATGAGAGGGGGGGGGGGTATTCGTTTAGGGGTTAATTAAGGTAGGTAGAGATCTGGGCCGTTGACTTGAATTAATCAACGGCTCAGATTAAAGGGGGATTGGGCCGGGTAGGCTAGGCACTAGGCCTGGGGGTGTTTGGGCCGTTTAATTTGGGCTGGGGTCCGGGTAAAATTGAATTAAAATTGAAATTAAAAGTGGTTAGATGTTGATTACCCATAAAAAGTAGATAAATAATTAATTAAAATGGCTAATAATTATATAAAATGAAATTAAAGCTAAATAGATGAAATTAAAGTGATTAATTGGTATTTAAAATATAAAATGACTGATTATCGAATTAAAATAGCATAAAATGCATAATTAGGCTATAATTACAAAGTCATTGCAATTATAGCCAAATAATGCTAATTAGGCTAATTTGTGAAATAATTTGGCCTTAATAGGACCTAAAATGATATATTAAACCAAGACATGCTTTGAAGTTATTTATAATGCAATTTATGGTTAGTTATTGGAGATAAGAAATACTAGATAAATTGGAATAAATTAATAGAAATGTGGGAAAATTATAGAAAAATACCAATCATTATAAAAATTGATTTTGAAGGCATATATGCAAGTTTAAAAATAATTTGAGGAAATATTGGGTATCAACAACCGTGAAGGCGAGCGATCTCTCGTATATAAATCTCTGCCAACCGCTCTGAAGAATAAGTACTTGCCCCAGGAATGAAGTGTGTTGATTTAGTCAGCCTGTCAAAAATAACCCAAACGGCGTCGAACCTCCTCTGAGTCCGTGGGAGTCCAACAATGAAGCCCTTAGTAGTGCGCTCCCACTTCCATTCGGGAATCTCCATTTGCTGAAGCAAACCACCGGGTCTTTGTTACTCATACTTCACCTGCTGACAATGCAAGCACCGAGCCACATAAGCAAAAATATCCTTCTTCATCCTTCGCCACCAATAATGCTGCCGCAGGTCCTGGTACATCTTGGCAGCACCCGGGTGAATAGAATACATAGAATTGTGATCCTCCTCAAGGATCAACTCACGAAGCCCATCGACATTAGGCACACACACTCGACCCTGCATCCTCTAAACACTGTCATCTCCAACTGAAACCTGCTTGGCACCACCGTGCCAAACTGTTCGGTCTCGGCCTTCATCGCGTCCACCTCTACCTGAAGCTGCCCGATCTGATCAATTCTATTTTGAGCATGTAGTTTCAGATCATTAGCCAAAGTGTCCGAATCATCATCGCTAAGACAGAATATTCGTATTACCTATTCGACCAAACCAGCATGCTCCTTTCGAGTCTCTTCTAGCTCGACCTGAAGCTTCTCACTCAGAAGCTTGTAAGTATCTCTCTTCTCGGTGAGCTCCCGAACCTCAACTTCGTGCTTCGTTAACTCCTCTCGAATTCAGAGGAAAGATTCACGGTGCAATAGCGAGGCCTGAAAGAGTGAGAAAGGTGTTAGGATTATTTACAACTTCAAATTTAAAACATGTAAATGAAGTAACTCTCGAAGTTACCCGATTCAAAGCATGTTGGGCCTTATTTAATAGGCAAGGTGCTTCCACCGTGACCATCATGGACTGTTCTTCTTCGGTCACCAAGCAACTGAGGTAGCTAACAACCCCCACAGGGGCGGATAAAACCCGATCATCCTCTAGGGCTGAGAAATCTATTGACAGCCTAGGTCAAGGTTAACATTGTGGGCCAGGAATCGGTCCACCAGCTTTGGGCTCGAAGAAGACCTAATGGAACCCGATGACGGCACCTTCTTGGCACCGGCAAGTCACTAAACCCGGTGACGTCTTCCGAAGTAGTGGACTCTAATTCGTCCAGGAAGTGATGGATATCGGTAGGGATGTGCATAATTCGGTAAATACCGAATTACCATACCGAAATCGAAAATTTTGGTATTTGGTATTTTGGTATTTGGTATGGTATTTGGTTTAAATTTACAAAATATTTGGTATTAGGTATTTGAAAATAAAATACCGAATACCGTACCAAAATACATACTAAATTACCTAATATACATATTATATATAGCATAAATATAAAAGTTATAAAATTTTACTTCCTTTTATTCTTAAGTTTTATTTTTAAATATGTCCCACCTTTTATTTTCACCCTACGTACCTTTACCCCCATTTTGTTGGTTCCCTGCTTACACCTAGTTGTTTCGCCCTTTTAGTTTTAGGTTTAGAATCCACCATTTTCAAATCTTACTTCAACTTAGACAGATCATAGACAAACCTTACTTCTAGTATTGTTACATTCATAAAATTGATTTTATTGGCTAGTGATAATTTAATTTTGCTGCCTAGTTAAGATATTTTTCTCCCCTAAATATTACGCTAAAAAAGTTGCTTTAGAGCCAAAAAAACTGAAGTTACCGTACCGAATAAACAGAAACCGAAAGGCGAAAAACCGAACCATACCGAATTTAATTAGGTACGGTATTGGTATAGCATTTTAGAAAACCGAATACCGAAAATACCGTACCGAATTGTCTAAATACCGTATCGTATTGACCGATGAATACCCCTAGATATCGGTCGCCCTCTAAGGCCTCTCGTAAGAACAACTCTCTAATAAACCGGCCTCACTGATTATAGCGTCTGAAATTTGGGGGGACCCGGTAATGTTGATAACCCCAAGCCCATCTCTCGGGATATCTCCCTCTGGTCGAGAAGCGTCGCCCTCGGTTTCTCTCCCAATCCCCCTAGCCTGGGGCGGAGTGTCCTCAACCCCTTCTACTTCGGGAGCTTCGGCCAAAACTCCTTCACCGACCTCCTTCGGTTCGGAGGGCCCTTATATCACGACACATGCCCGCACGCAGGCCACCAAATTGAATTTTCGTCTTCTTCTTCAGACTCGTCCCAAAGTGTGCCAGAGTCCGAGGATAGAGTGTTGGTATTTCCCTTGGGCTTGAGCGACCTCTTTTTCGGTATTTTCTTTTCAAAATTCGGGGAACTCGGAGCCTTTCTTTTCTTCTTATTACCCTGCCTCGGGGTAGAGGAATCGAGAGGCACATCCTCATCACCGGATGGAGGCCTCATAGCGACATCCTTGAGGAGACCTACAAGAGAAAATGGATAAGAATTTGACAGCGAACGGAGGAAATCAACATCGATAAGAAAAGAGATAAGAGGAAAAACAACAAGATTGAATCTTCAAGGCAAAGTGTTACTTATGTTTCATGTTCTACTTCTCAAGAAATGGCATGCCCTCGGCCGGGATTAGATATGAGGTCCTTATTCGGACAAAGCGACCCATCCAACCTCGGTCCCGAGCCTCATATATACTCGAGAACGTGGCCTTACTGGCCCGACGAGCAAGTTTGATCAGGCCCCCGATAGAGTCGGGGACTGTAGAGACGCATAAGGTGATCGAGAGTGAAGGGGAACCCCTCGATTTTGCTAACGAAGAATCAGAGGAGAATCACTATTCTCCAAAAGGAAGGATGGATCTGGCCAAGAGTCAAGTCGTATCTCTTGAAGAAGGCAATGATGATAGGGTCTAAAGGATCCAAAGTGAAGGGGTAAGTGTAAACACTTAGAAAACCCTCCACATGGGTTGTGATCGATTCCTCGGGCGAAGGTACCACCACATGTTTATTGGTCCAAATGGAGTCCTCTTTAACCTTTGCGAGGAGATATTCGGTTATTGTGCATATGTATCTCGAGACCGGCTCGCATTGACCCTGTATCGAGGAAGTCTTTTCAACCTTGAAATTGGTAGTAGTAGGACACCCTGTCGGAATGAACTCCTCAGGATGAGGTTCCGCCGCAGCCCTATCGTCAGTGGTTCGTGATTAAGAGGTGACCTCATTTTATGGTACATTTTTAGAAGTTTTTGCCATTGTAGAACAGAAGAAAAGGGAGTTGGGAAGGTATGCGGTTTGCCAAAGGCTCAAGAAATTTGGGTACAAGAATTGCAGCAAAGGGATTTTTTGAAAAACAAGAATGGGAGGAACTTTGAACATAAAGTTTGAATGAAGAAAAATTGGGGTACTTAAATCTTGCTGGTGACATTTATGAACCCATACTGGCTGACCAGTAACTAATAGGCATTTAATGCCTTGGTAAAGACTGAATCACCCGTTTGTTGCTTACGTCACAACCGGGTGTCTCAGTGACCGATCATCGCTTACGTCATGACCCATCGATACGGGATTCAAAAGTTCATATCGTTTCTCGTCATCTTCTCTCCGAGAAACGAGGGGACTATATGTATACGGTCAAAATCGGACTCGCCCCTTGTGTGATTAATCGAGATTGGAATGTGATAGATTAAGGTTCGACCTCGAATTATATTAAACCGAGATGCGAGGTTATATCGTCAAGTTCGAGGCCTCGAGACCGAACAAAAATGAGATCAGGCGAGATCGAGGGAAATTTTCTAAGTCGAATAATAGAAGGACGAAATATCCGCAATCCGGCGGAGATCACGGCGGAGATCTCAACACGTATCAAGGATAGAACGATTAATTAGCCAATCATGAGATTTCTTACTTCATATTGAATTGTATCAAGATTAATACTCCCTTACTGTATAAAGGGGGTCTGATCATTTGTAAAACACATGACAGTTTACGCAATATAAAGCAATATACTATTATTTATAGCTTTCGTTACCTTGTTACTCTATCATATATCAACTTAAACATCTCTTGGTTCAAGGGTGATCGAACTCGAGGGCCAAGACTATTCTATTCGTGTGGTTTGCATTTATTTCTTTTATCGTCAATTTCAAGATTAATATATTATCTTAATTTGTGCCAAGTTATATCATGTAACCTTGAAATCGCGTATAAATTCAATTATTATCCATTTTTAGGGTAAACATACTGTTTTTTGATCATTTGTGTTGAATTAAACAACATATCCCCTAAACCACGTACAACTTTGATTGTTATCCATTCTAAGGGGTAAACAACTAGCAATTTGGTAGAGGCCTAGCTCTGCCTTACGTTTTGGAGGCAATTGTGTTTTTTTAATGGTTTACACTACATTTTAGTCGAAAGTGATTCTAAGCTTCTTGTTGAGCATGTGTTCTTAGCAGGTATCACACCCCATGGAGGATACTCGAAGAAGTAGATCTGGAACTGCAAGCACAAAGGCCAAACAACAATCACCTTGAAGCACTGTTTTACATAGTGTAATCAAGTAGCGGACAAATTGGCATCCTTGAGCCATGATTTAACACAAGCATAGCTATTTTTTTACTTTGCTGGACTCCCACCTCAAATTAGAGGTCTTTTGAACTTTGACAAAGGGAGTCAAGAAAAAAGGCAGAAATCACTGTTTACCTCGAAAATGGTGTTAACAATTATATTTGATTTGTGGTTATAAAAATATGTGATTTATTCTACTACTAGTTAATAATCAAGAAATGATAAGTATAAGTAAGAAGAATGTGATAACCCAACCAGTTTTGCTAAAGGAGCGAGGGCCTCGAGCTCGATGGCCTCAGGGTCTCGAGGTCAGTTTAGTAGCAATAAAGTATTAACAATAAATGAAGAATAATAAAGTTGAAGAATATTCTTGAGCACACTAAACGAGAATAACAGAGTAGAATGTTCTATAGCAGTGAATGATGATATCCTACAAAATGATTGGGGTCCCCTTTATATAGGAGGGAAAAACCCTAATATGGTACATTTCTAATTATGACAAAGAATACTATTGGTACAGCTGTATAACGGCCTGGTACAGATGTGTACTATCTCTTACAAATCTTATCTGTCCTAACCACGTGCCCTTGGAAAATTCTTGCTTTTTCTTAATTGTCATCAATTTTGCACTGCCTCGAGGTAGGCCGTGACGGGCCTTCGATGTGCTTTCTTGAAGTGCACATTCTGAGATCGGACTCGAACTTCATCTCGAACATGATCTCGGGCTCGGAACATAATTGAGACTTCAAAATGGGACTCCTCTAATTTCGACCGTATAGAGATAGTCCTCGCGTTTCTCACAATGAAATGATGAGAAACGATTTGAATTCCTGAGGTCCTTGATGATGATATCATTCATGTGACGTAGGCGTCAAAATGACCGAAGCGTCACGTCGGTTCTTTTCCCCAAAAGCGTTGAGTGCTCGTCAAAGTCGGTCGGCCACCAAAATCAATGAACAGTCGCCGCCTTCCCCTGTATATATCCACTTTCATTTCTTATTATGAACTTTTTAACTCTGCGATTCTTACTCTTCTCTACAAACTTTCCCTTTGCCAGTAGTTCTTTCTCCATGTTATCCCAAAACCTCGCCGGTTATATTCATTTCCTTGTTCCTCTTCTAAAGAAACTATGGCAAAAACTTCTAAATCCATTCCTCAGAAAAAAGGAACCTCCACTGCTGCTTCCCGTCCGGCCGGTGGTAAACTTCCACCGCTCAATGAGATCGTGCCAAGCAATTTCTCTTTGAAGGAACCTCCACTGCTGCTTCCCGATGTTCCCGGGCGTCGGGAACACGCATCGAGGTATATAAGATCCATCGATGAGGGACACCTCGAAACTGTAAGGAGAGAACGTAAATGGGGGAAGGAGGTCGTTCTGCAAATACCTTCTCGAGAAGAAGATATTACGACCCATGTAGAGGTGTTCTTGAGCGTATATACATACCCCTTTACAATGGGTCCCCTCGACCCACTCGTGCTCGAATTTTTCCAAAGGTATCAAGTTACACTGGGCCAGATTCACTCATCCTTCTGGCGTATCATATTAATGATGAGGTTCTTCGCCGAAAAGGCAGAGATCGAGTTCACCCTCAGCTAACTCATCCGATTGTACCGACCTCATCATTTTCGAGGCCTAATCAAACTCCAATGTCGATCCACGAAGACCCTCTTTGCCAGTAACAGTGAAGTCATAGATCGAGGTTGCGGGTCATCTGAGTGAGGACCATCGACATTATTCCCAAGGAGTTCCTGCCGTTCACCGAGAAATGGAACTTCGAACGTAAGTAAAATACATTGCTCTATTTCATTTTCATAATTTTCGTTGAACTTTGCATAATTGTTCCTTTTTTACTTCCACAGAGGTTTTGTGGATGCCTAATGCGGTCCTCGATCAAGCGGTCTGGGCTCGCAAACTAGCTGCCACTTCATCTTACGACAAACACAAGTGGAAGGATTTGTCGAAGGGCAAGTGGGAAGCGAAACACCACGGTACGTGTTATAATATTTTTTCCCTTAAAACATACCTTTCTTCATGTTGCCTAACTCCGCTGTCGTAGGCATTTATGATTTCTCCGAGATGAGGCTGCCCTCTCTTGGGGAGGATGAGGGATCCTCGGCCCCAGAGCCAAAGAAGAATAATAAGAGGAAAAGATCCTCGAAGAACAAGGACACCTGAAGCGAAGTAAAGCCAGCTCGGGGACGCAAGAAGAATGTTGTTATCAACGTGGATTTTGAATTTGTCTGCCGGTCCATGGGTGATGATGACGACGAGGTTGAGGGTTCGACGTTGGTGACCCGAACCAGGAAGCCTTCCGAGGCTATTAAGCCCGCTGGAACCGAGGCCCCTAGCCTCGAAGGAGGAGTTCCAAAAGATAAAAGGGATGAAGGTCCTTCATCGCTTGACTTGGCGACTGCTTCTCAGACTTCGGGAAATACTCTGAAGGAAGCGGGCCTGGGAAGTACCTCTTCCTGATCAGAGTGCCTCGAGTGATCTCCCCGAGGCAATGACAGCATGTCATTCACTGTCATTTTTATCTTTCTCTGAAGATACTATAAGGGACGCTCGGAACCTGAGGACGCCCGAGTTAGGCGGAGTCCCAAGTGGAAACGACCCCTTCCAGGGTTGGTTTACTGGGGTCGATGAGGCCGAACCTGCCGATGAAAATTCGACCTTCGAGGAGGCTCAGAGGCTTTGCTCAATTGTAAGTTTTTAATAGCACTATAATTTTTCCAACTTCATACTTTCTTCTTTTGTCTAATCGAACTTTCCCTTCTACAGGCCTTCGACAAATTTAAGGCTGAGATGTGTCGCTGTGAGGCTGAATTGCGTAGATCCTCTAACGAGGAGAAATCCCTCAGGCTTCTTTGTGATAAGAAGGAAAAGAAATTGAGTCATCTTCGATCAGAGTTGACCAAAGCTCAGGAATACGAGGACGAGCTAGAGAAGCAGGTAACATTAGTTCTAAAAAACTATGGACTCCCTCTGTCGTCTTTGGAGGCTAACACTTTGATATCTCAGTTGCAGCAAAAAGTAGAGATGCTGGAACGCCTTCGGGGTTAGGTCAATCAGGTCAACTCTGAGTGCAACGAATGGAAGACACAGATTAATGTCCTCGTTGCGGCAAAAAATGATGCATTGGCAAAAGTATCCGCCCTTGAGATTCAACTTCAGAATACTCGAGAGAGCAATTCAGTTCAGGCGGGGCAGGATATCTGAGCTTGAGGCTGGCCTCAATAAGGCTAAGGTCAAAGTCGAGGAAGCCCGGGCCGAAGCCAAAGAGATACAAGCCACAGCCGACAAGACGGTAGCCATCTATTTGAAAGATACTATTGATGCTTAGATGGAATTGAGGGGGGCCTTCGACTAGGAGAAAAGGAGCAACGACTATGTTCTATACCGATCCCGGAGGGAAACCCTCGAGGAGATCCATGCTAAGGTCTTCGATCTCTATGAGGAGATAGATCAAGCTAAGGCAGACGAGGCTGATGCCAAGTTCGTCCTTTCCTCCGATGATGAAACTGATGTAGAGGATGATGAAGATGAGGTTGATGAGGAGGCTTCCAGGGAATAGACTAGTCCCGAGGGGGTTGACAAAGACAAAGTCCCCGAGGGAGAAAAGACTCCTGAAGGTCAGACTGCCGAAGGCCAAGCTTCCGAGGGTGTAGTAGTCCCTGTGGGTGCTGCCTCCGAGTAGGCGACCCCGTCAATAGATTAGGCCACCTTTAATTTCTTTGTAAGTGCTCCATGTTGGAGTTGTGTAAACATATTTTTGTACCCTCATCATAAATATAACAAATCTTTTGTTTCATCTTTGTGTTAATTTCCATCTTGCCTTTGCCTTTGAAATGAGATTTGGCGATGTTGACGACTAGTCCGATGTATTGGACTTAGAATATAAAACCCTTAGGTTTCGTGTTTAATCAATTATCGGTAATAAGTTACCACTTAGGGTCCGATATTCGAGCAAAGCTTTAGCTCGGGTCTTTCGAGTCCGATTTAGGTAAGGTCTCGAGCATGGAGTGCTTCTGCCTTTAAGTTCTTTAAGTATCAGCCCTCGGGATTTAAAACATCAGCCCTTAGGCTATTTTAAGTTGGCTCTTAGGCTCTTTATATTGTCCCTTAGGCTCTTTAGGTTGACCCTTACGCTCTTACATATCGGCCCTTAGGCTCTTACAAATCAGCCCTAAGGCTCTTTTTAGATTGGGTCAATTCGACCTCGAAATCGCTACAATTTTCCCCATTTATGGCTGAAGACTTGTAAAAAAATTGTTATGTCTTGTCATGTTTTCATATTCGTTCGAGTTTTTGATGGTTCGATTGATTGGACCTCGATTCCAAGTCGATATGCAACGGTAATTGAATACCCTGTGAGGTTTTTTCGAATGCCGATATTTTTGAAGCCTTCATATTGTCCAGGGTTGATTTTATCGAAGCCCCTTTGCTTATGCGGAGGGTAGCTTGATTTAACCGTTTTTTCATAGTATTTGAAGGCCTTTAGTTTTATGGTGGAAATTGGACGTCTCTGAGCCGCATTATTTCGGTCGTAGCCTTTTTATATGACCATAGTATTTTATATGGTCGTAACCTTTAGACCCGGGGTGAGATGGCCTTGGCCTCGATATCGAGGGGATACCTTTTTTAAGGTCTTATAAGTTCGTGTATGCCTCATTGAGGTCTTATAAGTTTGATTTTGCCTCATTGAGGTCTTATAAGTTCGATTTTGCCTAATTGAGGTCTTATAAGTTCGATTTTGCCTCATTGAGGTCTTATAAGCTTGATCTTGCCTCATTGACGTCTTACAGGCTTCGAGTTTTTGATGGCTCGATATGTTGACTGTCGATGACAAACCCCGAGTATTCGAGTATATTTGGCCCTTAAGCCACTAAATGAGAAAATAGTAGACTTCTTTGAGGCACAAAGTGTTTTGATATAATAAGAACCTTTCTTTCAGTAATTGATTCATGCGTACATGTTTCTGCCATCGGGGGCTCGACTATTCTATATGGACACGGTTCATCTAACCGCTTGGCCCATTATGGCATTCTCCTATCGAGGTCCTCTTGGGCTTGACTTGTTTTCTTCGAAAAAGCAACCTCCGAGGGTGATGTCCCCCAGTATTCGAGGTGGATTGAAAAAGAAGTCTTGAATACTTTTTGAATTTTCCTAAGGTAACATATTGATGTTGCCTCGTTAAAAACCTTGTCGGTAAAACCCTTTTGGGATAAAACCCGATCTAAGGGAAAAAGAGTGCAACACATGCTTTAAAACCCAAGGTCTTCAAGTTGAAGGGTACTTCGACATCTCCAATCGAACACCTGTAAGAAATTAATATGAAATATAAATGAAAAAAGGGAGAAGGTTATACCTTAGCAATAATAGCGTTTGAGCAACGATATATTCCAATTGTTTGGTAGTTTCTCGCCTTCCATAGTGCTAAGTTTGTAGGATCCTTTTCCTACTACTCCGAGGACACAGTACAGTCCTTCCCAACTAGGGCCTAGCTTCCCTTCATTTAGGTTTCGAGTGTTGAGGGTGACTTTCCTTAGAACCAAATGTTCGACTTCGAAGTATCAAAGGTTTGTTCTTCTGTTGTAGTACCTTTCGGTCCTTTGTTTTTGAGCGGCCATTCGAACCAATGCAGCCTCACGCTTATCATCTAATAGCTCGAAGGAGGTGTTCATGGCCTCGTTGTTTGAGTCCTCGGTGGCATACTGAAATCTGACGCTCGGTTCCCCGACCTCGACTGGTATCAATGCCTCGGACCCATCTACCAAAGAAAATGGGGTCTCTCCCATGCTTGACTTCAACGTCGTTTGATATACCCATAGTACCTCGGGCAATAATTCTCTCCACCTTCCCTTTGCATTATCTAACCTCTTCTTTAAGTTTTGAATGATAGTTTTGTTTGTGGACTCGGCTTGGGCGTTTGCACTTGGGTGATAAGTTGTTGATAGGATCCTTTTGATTTGATGATCTTCGAGGAACTTCGTTACTTTGTTGCCAATGAATTGCTTCCCATTGTCATATGTTATCTCGGAGGGAATCCCGGATCGGCATATGATGTGGTCCCATATGAAGTCGATGACTTCTTTTTCTCTTATCTTCTCGAAGGCCTACGCTTCTACCCATTTTGAGAAGTAGTCAGTCATAAATAAGATAAATCTAGCTTTACATAGCGCCGTTGGTAGGGGTCGACGATGTCCATTCCCCATTTCATGAGTGGCCATGGGGATAGGACTGAGTGTAGTTGTTCACCGGATTGATGGATCATTCGCGCAAATCGTTGGCATTTATCGCATCTTTGAACGAACTCCTTGGTGTCCTTTTCCATGCTATCCCAGTAATAACCTGCTCTGATCACCTTTCGAACCAAGAAGTCGGCACCGGAGTGGTTGCCACAAGTGCCCTCGTGGATTTCGCGTAGCACATAATCAGTGCCCCCTGGTCCCAAACATACTGCCAACGGTCCGTTGAAAGTCCTCCTATATAATGTTCCATTCTCGTCGAGTGAAAATTAGGATGCTTTGGCTCGAAGGGACCTCGATTCTTTTGGGTCCTTGGGGAGCTTCCCATGTTTCAAGTAGTGGATGTACTTATTCCTCCAATCCCATGTTAAACTCGTTGAGTTAATTTTTGTCATGGTCTTCTTCAATCACCGACTTTGATAGTTGTACGACAATCCCCGGGACTATCGCGCCCACTTGTTTTCCTCTTTTGCAGCAGAAGTCAGGGTTTCGACATTCATTGGGACAAATTGTTTCCTTTTGGGAAAGGGGTACGGAAGTTGAAGAGTCGCCACCTAACGGATTTAAGGTGCGTTAGGGCTCCTATTGCAAATAACTCAGAAAAACCGGTTTATGTTACCAGAGATTTGGGTAAGGGCTTGAAATTACCTTGAGTGGAAGGTGTTAGGCACCCCTCGAGGTCCATAACGGTGGGTCCCGACCAAACTTATTTTGTGAATTAGTCATTTAATAGATAAAGCAGTCTAAGCACACATATGCATAAAATAAGGGAAGTCCTAAGTTTATTAGCCTATAGGATCACATCTGTACAATACCCGGTAATCCTCAACTAGAGGGGTCACACGTGGCATTAGCGCACAGGTCATCATATCCTTTTACTACCCAATTACCCTCCCCCTTAGTGGTTATATAAGTGGCTATATGCGTGCATTACTCGTCCCTTCCTTGTGGCCCTGGAGGTGTTTAGGACCTCTAATTCTGGCAGTTCTGGACTCTCCTAAGGTGTTCAAAAGGGAAAATCTAAGCGACAACAAAGAACAAACAGGACTGTCAAGTAAGAAGATAATTAAAGGACTCATGTTTACCTCCACAAATCAATAGGTAATTAGCACGTCTCAAACATCAGGATTTTAGATGTTTCAGAAAGGTCCTAGAACAGGATATCTAGGTGAGCATGACAAATAGAGAATATGCAGCATTGGGTTAAGGCGGAGAGATAGAAACCTAATCAGTTTGCCTACTGATTTTATAATCTGTTGAATCTGGGCAATTCACAAATAAGCAAAGCAGAGTTTTACAATTTTATAATGTTTTAATTACCTACAGGCTTGCCTAGGCGTAGATCAGGGATACCTTATAACATGTTGCCTAAAATGCAATCAGAAATTTGGAAATCGATTAAAGGAGAGAAACCAATTTGAGTTTTAGCACGTTCTATAAACATGCTTGTCTAGGTGCTGAACATCAGGAAACTGATTTCATACATATTTATCCTATAACATGGTGTCTAGGTATTGGGGTTGCTTTTAAACATTTTTATAGACAGGATTTATGCGATATAGACATGGTTTAAAGCTAATACAAATATAGTCCTAAGGCAGGATCTCTGATGCACATAAAGAATGGACGTTTTTATTAGGCAGAATTACAACAGTAACTTGGTGACATAATTTCTAGGTGGTCATGATCATACATAAGTAGAATTTCGTAACAAATGATGCAATGACCCTATAACATGTTTTTCTAGTATGCCAAACAAACAAGTAAACATAATAATCCTAGGGCATGATTTCTAATGAAAATAAACATAACAACCTAAGGCAAGATTTCTAATACAAGTAAGCATAATAAACCTAAAAGCACGATTTCTACCCGGTTTCCCTCACAACAATCATATAAGAGTCCCTCCCCTTTTTACTAATTTCCCTAATATTTGTTTACAAGGATTATTATTACAGACCATAAATAGATGAATTACATAATAAATGAAAGTTATGCTATAGGAAGCCTGCATAGGCCCAAAAGTGAACCTGGAAATACCAGGCCTTCCAATAGTCCAAGATGCCATAATCTCATAGTGTTCAATAGGAGTATCCTGGTGTGTCAAAGTTGCCTAAGGATCTCAGGGATCCCGGGTAATGCTCACACCAAGATCCTTTCAAATAGAGAAGTGGTTATAATGTGGGAGGGCCAGCCCCAGTGTGCCGGAGTTCGGAGGAATCTCATGGATTCCTAGGCAGTACACACACTGGAGGGGCAGAACATAAATAATCTAAGAGTAGAAGTGAGAGTGCTTGACATAGTTGGAATAACTCAGAATAAGAGTAAAACCTTTAGGAGTGAAAAACTATTTCAGAAAAGGAAACAGTTCTTAAAAAAGGTGTTAATAGTGAAAACAGTTTTGGAAGAAACTCTGAAAAACAAACGACAACACAATCACAAAAACCTAGAGTTCCCAGATTCAAATTTATTCATTACTTAATTATAAATGAAGAAAATAACTTTACAGATAGGGATTCAGGGGGTTTGGGAACACAAAATACTTGAAACAGGAGCACATAAGAAGGATAAGAGGGAGAGCATATTGAACAACAAATGCACCGAACAAACAGGAGTTCATTGTCAACCAGCAACCAAATTCATAGCACTGGAACACAAACTACAGATTCAGAGTATTAATAAGGAAATCATGCTTGAAACTAAAGTGGTAATGGACAATAGAACATAGAGACAGAATATGGGAATAGTCATGTTGAAGACAGGGGTCTACTACACAGAATTAGTCATGCCAATTGGGGTTAATCAGATGAATGAGAACATGAACTCAAGTAAACATGCTGGTTAAAGTAACAAACAAGAAGATTGAAACATAGACATGCTGATTAAAATATTGAACAAGAGAGGGAGAAACCTAAGCATACTGATCAAAGCAACAAAAAAGAGATAACAATTAAGTTCATAATCAATTAAACTAGTGCGGAAATAGACATGGATTCAACAACTATGGAGCAACAAGGAGCACAAAGATTTAAGCTTCAGAATGACATTGATATAGAGACATACCAGTTAAAGAAACAAATGCAGAAAATAGAGTAGGTAGAACTCCACAGTCTAGCCTTGGCCTTCAGCCGGCTAGACAGGCAGTAAGCACAAGTAGCAGAAAGATGAGAGAAAGTTTGTGTGTGTGTGTGTGTTTGAACTACTGTTCGTGTTTTTGAGAGGTAAAATAAGAGTGTATATATAGCACTTAGGAAGTAGAGAAAATAAGATAAAGAGAATCAGAAGTCAGTCAATTAAGGACAATCAAATAATCACATAACCAATTCACATAAGGGAGTCCGGAATAGATCCTTAATTAGAGGTAATCACTTTAACGATCGCAACAAATGGGGGTTAATTAGGGTAAGGGGTCAAAATTATACCAAATAGGGGGTTAATAAAAATCCCAAAATCATACGGGCGACTAATTAAGGCAAGTGTGACCAATTAAAGTTACAAATAAGGAACAAATAAGATCTGTGCACGCAGATTTTAACACGGAAAATAATAGGAAATAATCAGTAAGAATCTCCAAAGAATATTGCTTTTTGGGAAAGAATTACTCAGATTCTTTACATAGAAATCAGCTAAGTAAAACCCCACAGAAATACAGAATTCAAAAAGAAAAGCAGGTATGTACCGTTAATAGAGATTAATTAGGGCAAAGTTCCCAAAGCATACTGGATTTAACAGGAAAAAACGTTTAAGTCCAAAAATGGAGTAAACTAATATGACTGGTATCACAGAAATACCTAGAGTATCGAAACAAAGTTGAAGAAATCAGTATATCACATAATCGACTAGAGTTTGAATCATTCATGCGAAAATTAGTCAAGATGATGAAGAACAGTTAATTAAACACTGAGAAGTTTAGAAAAATCTTCGAAGAACAGTTTGATATGAACCCTAGTTTAGAAAGAATGATTAAAAATAGAAATAGCTAATTAAACAAGAGATTTTTTTAGAGGAAAACACTTAATAGTACTCGAATCACCCGAGATCTACAAAGATCTAAGAAGAATCGGCAGTAATGAACTAGGGTTTTCAGAAAAATAGTAGAGATGAAGAGAATCGCTCAAAAGACCCATGGATTCGTAATAAAACAAGGAGAAATCCCTTACTTACAAACAAAAATGGCCTGAGACAGGCCGGCGAACAAGTTTCGAACCAGAACCAGTTGGATTTCCTTCAGATCCTCTCAAGGACTCATGAAATCAAAGAGCCATAGTGTATAGAAGACCGGGGCTGGTCGGAGAAGACATAGAAGCACCATAAGAGGGAGGTTTACGTCGGTGACGACGATTAGGGTTAGAGTTAGGTTGAGAGAGAGTTGAGAGATGACGGGAGACGATGAAGGTGGGGTTGGAGAGAATGAAAAGGGTTTAGGGTTAGTTAGGATTAAATAGGGTAAGGGTAGATGTGGACCGTTGATCTAAAAGATCAACAACCACGATTGAAGAGGGCTTATTCGGTCGGGGTATGCAGATTGGGCCTAAGGGTTTTGGGCTGGCTCTTTTGGGTAAATATTAAAGGGGTTTTGGGCTGGTTTTAAAGGGGTTAGGTCTGAAAAATAAAAGGTTATTTGTTAAATACTCAAACAATTGATAAAACATATTTATAAAATAATTAACAGATTATAAAAAAAATATTTTTCATGCATAGAAATGCTTTAAAATAATAACTCAATATTTTAAAAATACAATGAGCTATTTTCTGGTAAAATAATGTAATAATGCATGCATTGGCTATAATTGCAAAGTTATTGCAATTGTAACACAAAAAATGTAAATGTGGCTGTCTGTGCAATAATTTAAGCTAATATGAATATAAATAGCAATATTAAACCATGAAATTGTTATAAAGTCCTTTGTGATACAATTTGTAATTATTTATATGAATAAAATATTGGGATAAATTAATTTTAAAATGTAGAAATTATGGAAAAGTATCAATTGATGCTAATGCATAGTTTTGAAGGTATATATGCATTTAAAAAAATATTACAGGGAAAAATTAGGTATCAACAGCTGCCCCTCCTTACCCGGGAAGGATGAAAGAGTTGTCGGGTAAAGATATGATGGCCAATTTTGACCGAGTGAGATGGCTTGAGAGATTTAGGCCGCACTCTGGTTTTTGAGCTGCCTACATATCCCTGATTTTACAGGAATCATGTCGTGTGTAGTTCTGGATTCATCGGCAGAATATACCGATGAAGTCATCACAAGAACGGACACGAGGTTTTGGAATAGGTGAAAAAATGGTTATGGTGAGTGGTCAGGTTTGAGATAATTTGAAAGAACTGGAGCGGGATTGCTCCTATTGGGGTAGCGAATGCTCATCGGGCCACCTGCAAGAAAGAGATACTACAAGCATATATTGTGTGGAAATTAAACATGATGTAGATTCCTTTCAGACCATGAGAATTATCTTTGGACGGTTGAGGATGACGTCTTGGGCCATGAGTTGTTCATTGAGGGATTCGCAGGCCATGAAATGATGTTCTCGGGCCATGGAAATGGTGCCTCTGAACCATGACACCTTTGAATAATGACATGCAAATTTGAGAGATCCTCAGGCCATGGCATGGTGTCTTCTGGCTATGAGGATGATGCCTTTAGACTATGACGCCTTTGGACAAGTTGGCAATATTTTAGCCCATGAGATGCAATAATACGATGTCAAGAGCAACAAGACAAGGCTTAGTCTTGTGAAGTTGAGGGCAGAGCTTATCCCGAAAGAAGAGGAAATAGATAGTGTCAGAGAGACAATGCTTAGTATTGGCGAATAAAAGGCAATGATTGGCCTTATGCAAATAGGAGGCAGATCTTAGCCTCATGCAAGATTCGGGACAAGGCTTAGTCCCATGCAAATGGAAGGCAATGCTTAGCCTTATGCATATAGGAGGCAGGGCTTAGCCTCATGCAGGTGGAGACAGAGCTTAGTCTCATGCAAGATTCGGGACAGGGCTTAGTCCCATGCAAATGGAAGGCAATGCTTAGCCTTATGCAGATAGGAGGCACGGTTTAGCCTCATGAAGGTATGGAGACAGAGCTTAGTCTCATGCAGATATTGGGGACATGGCTTAGTCCCATGCAGATGGAAGGTGGAATCTAGCCTTATGCAGATATTGAGGCAGAGCTTAGCCTTATGCAAATAGAGAGGCAGGGCTTAGCCTCATGCAGGTATGGAGACAAAGCTTAGTCTCATGAAAGATTCGGGACAGGGATTAGTCCCAAGCAAATGGAAGGCAGAGCTTAGCCTTATGCAAATATGGAAGCAGGGCTTAGCCTCATGCAGGTAGAGACAAAGCTTAGTCTCATGCAAGGTTTCGGGACAGGGCTTAGTCCCATGAAAATGGAAGGCAGAGCTTAGCCTTATGCAAATAGAGAGGCAGTGCTTAGCCTCATGCAAGTATGGAGACAGAGCTTAGTCTCATGCAAGATTTGGGACAAGGCTTAGTCCCATGCAAAAATAGAATAAATAGCAGATGATAACAGAGTTTTCTTAGCTGGTAGTTGATTTCAGTATTGTGGTTGTTATGAAGATTGTGACTCTGAGGCGTGCATATTCTTCGTTCCTGCAACCAAAGAAAAATCGTGAGTTTTGTAAAAGGGGGAGGTCGGTTCGTGCCTCCGTTGGCTTGCTTGACTTGCTTTGCTCAGTCTGAAGATCCTGTTCAAATCATTGGGGGTAGCATTTTCTAAACAGAGTTATTTGACAAGAGCATGCATAGTTTTCAAAGATGTAGTAAAATATATTTTTAAGAAATTGGTTAGATGAACCGATGACTGTGACACGATCCGAGACGTCACAACCTCTCTTGCTGTAGAATTTTGAGGGTCCTTCTCAAAATTCTACCCCAGTTAGTTGGACAAACATCTATGACTGTTGTACATGCTGTGATCGGCTGAACTTGCTTCAGAATTTTGAGGGTCCTCCTCGTCCATCCAAATCTGGTGATAACCGGCAAAACAATATACAAATGACTCGAGTTCATGCTTGGCACAATTATCGCTTAGGATGTGTATGTTTGGAAGCGGGAAATCATCCGTTGGGATGGCTCTATTGAGATCCCAATAATCGACACAGGCCCTGACCTTCCCATCATTCTTTGGAACTGGCACGATGTTGTCTAGATAAGTTGGATATTCGACCACTCTAATGACCTTGGCATTGATTTGCTTAGTAACCTCCTCCTTGATTTTTAGACTCATATCAGGCTTGAATTTTCGGAGCTTCTGCTTAACTGGTGGACACATTGGGTTTGGGGGCAACTTGTGAGTCACAATAGATGTACTTAATCCGGTCGTATCATCGTATGACCATGAAAAGATGTCATCATACTCTTTCAAGAACTATGTGTACTCTTCCTTTTCTGATGGCGACAAGTGGATGCTGATGTGGGTTTCCTTGACAGTCTCGGAATCACCCAAGTTGACTATTTATGTTTCATCTAGATTGGATTTGGGCTTGTTTTCGAAGTCTTCCACTTCTATGATGATTTCCTCGGGTATGAAGTCTTCTTCTTCCGAATCACTATCCTTCTTTTGTGTTGTCTCATTACATGTCACAGTTGTCGGTTCATCGAGACAGGAAATAGTAATGTTGTATAGATAAAGATACGATAGGAACATGATATTATTAAATATCGATTCATTGAAAGAGTCAAACAAAATGCGATTTTTCAATAATTAAAACATCGTTTTGGAACATTTGGAAATATTATTTAAAACAAATGCAAAAAGGTAAATCATTATTTTTTCAGAAAATAAAAGAGATGGTGTTGTTCAACCTTGCTACCCCGGTACTCGTCGGGCCCTGGATGGTCTGACGGTCCAATTTCCGAGGAATGATCCTTTCTCCACAGCTCGGATGGTAGGGACTTCCTCCTTCTTCTCCTCTACAATTACATAACAGTCCATGTCCTCATCCTCTAGGAACAGGTTCCTTAAGGCTGCCAGTGGTTCTTCCTCCTCTGATCCCCGTATGACGTCGGTCTGTTGGAAAGTCAGACTCAAGTGCGGTATAGACTGCTCCAGTGAATAGTACGGACCACGACATGGTGGTGACCAGTCATTGTATTCTTGCCAGGTGTACTGATATCCTAACCCAAATATGGTACCATGGCGCTTTGGTTGTATTGGTTTGGTGATGCCCTGTAGATTTTTACCAAGACCTGTGTCAGGCTCATACCCTGTCTAGTTCATCATGCTTTCTATCTTGCTATCCCACCACTTATCTTTTTCAATTGCGTTGACCCGCTCGATATGATGATAAGTTTCTCCACCTAAGCCCCTTCTATTTTCAACCACCGGGATGGTCTAACGGGTGTAAATGAGGTTGCTCCCATATCTGTGGATAATCACCTCTTGATGGTTCCAATCAAACTTCACTGCCTGATGCAAAGTTGATGCCACAGCCGCAGCGGCGTGTATCCATGGCCGTCCCAACAACATATTGTAGGATGCAGATATGTCCAGCACCTGAAACTCGACATCAAACCACGTAGGCCCCATATGCAGACAGATTAATTTCCCCGATGGTAGCTCTATGAGACCTGTCAAATTTTCCTTCACGTTCATGGTCCCTTCTCGTATCTCGTATAGGCCTTTGCCCAACCTCCTCAGTGTTGTCAATGGGCAAATATTGAGACTGGATCCCCCATCAATCAGAACCCTAGCGATAAAATTATCCTCACATTGCACTGTGATATGCAGTGCCTTGTTGTGATTCAGACCCTCAAGTGGCAACTCGTCCTCGTGGAAAGTGATTTTGTGACTCTCCAGAACCTGCCTCACCATATTGGCCATTTCTCCGCCAGTGATGTTATTAGGCACATATGCTTCACTCAACACCTTTAGGAGAGCATTCTTGTGTGCTTCAAAATTTTGTAACAGCGACAAGATAAATATTTGAGCAGGAGTGTTGTTCAAATGGTCGATAACTGAATACTCCTTCGCTTGCACTTTCCTCCAAAGGTCAACTAGGCATGTTTCCATAATGCGTGGTCTGTTAGAGGCCTGCTTGCTGGATTCTCCCAAATGCTCGGGTGTATAGACTCTTCCCGTTTTGGTCATTCCTTGTGCAACGCCAGATTCTTCCGTTTTGGCCTTTCCTTTTCTTCTAGCTTCAGCCATAGTAAAACCTTGGTGTCGAAAGGCGATGTGGTTGATACTGTTACTGTAAATAGTGCGGCCACTTCCACCTCGAAGGGGTAAGTGCAACTGCATGTGGTGCTACCTCAACTTCGAATGGGACTGATGTAGTTACCTCGACCTTCACTGGCGGCTGTATCTGTACTATGATGGGGTTGAGTGTGACAGCTGGTTTCTTGGGATTGTCACCCTCTTTGATAAGTCCAATTGATCCTTCCGGATCCCATTCCTCATTTGTTTATATCACATTAATACCTTTACCCCTATGATTTGGGAGGGGGTTATTGCGGACATTAGGCGTAGCTTCCTTCGCCTGGATTACCTTGTTATCAATCCAAGTCTGGATCTTATCTTTCAATGTGTGCATTTGTCAATAGTGTGCCCTTTCATGCCAGAATGATATGCACAGGACTTGTTTAGGTTGACCCATTGGGATGAATTCTACATGGTCACAGCAGGGATGTGAGTGACATAACCAGCAGCCTTCAACCATTCATACAACTGGTCGATGGTGTAAAGACCCATAAAATTGTTTTTACTAAAAACGATGCCCGGATAGGTCCCCATGTCGATATAACTGTAGAAATTATTAAAACGGACCCTTTTGGAGTGAAAACTACCCCAGGACTTAAAAGATAAAATCTTTCAGATTTGTGCGGATCTGCGGTCCACTATGCGATCGCAGATCAGGTATGCGAACCGCATAGTGGTCGCATACTTGGACAACCTGTTGTCCATTTTGAGGACATCTATGCGACCCAAAATGCGTTGCATTTCATGAATGCGGGCCGCATAGTTGTCGCTTTCTTGCACCTATATTTTTCGGAGGGAGTTATGCGGCGCACTATGCGATCGCAAAACAGGTATGCGGACCGCATAGTTTCCGTAAACCTGGGCAACCTGGTTCTCTTTTTGGCCCAGCTGAAGGACAATAATGCGGCAGGTCTACAGACCGCATAACAGGAATGCTATCGCATTCCTGATCGCATACCTGCATCGGGCTTCTAATTTTCTAATTTTAAAACCCGACACCCACCCTAATAAAACACCCATCCCCTTCATGTTTAACAAAAATCTGGTAAGTTACAGAGAAGCAAGAGTGAGTTCTTGAGAGAGAAAATCCCCACCTTCACCAATTTGATTCTCCATCGTCACTTAGGCCTGGAATTGATCGAGTAAGACGTCATCTTCTTCACCATAAGAGGTAAGATTCCACCCCATTACCCTTAATTCTTATATTCTAAGTAAATGAAACACACATAGGTTAGTTCTTGGAAATGGTATTAAGGGTCTTGCATGCATGTAATTAATTTACCATAATCTAGTAAAGAGAAGTAGGTTAGAGCAATCTTCCACTAAAAAGGGGTTATGAAATCTAAAGAAACACATAGCATTTTATAAAATGCCCAAATGAGTTCAAGTCATGTTCATGATTCCTAATTCTAAGTTTATATGTGTCACATCGTAAATTAGATTGAAGGTGCTAGAAGGTCCGGTGATTTGAGATAGAAATTAAAGGGGAATCCCAATTCGAGGTATGTATGGCTAACTCTAACCCTCATAGGATAAACCCGTTGTGTTCACTTTTCGGGTATGATTCTCTTCTGGATTATCTTTGGAATTTATGTGTTCTATGTGCTTAATTAAGAAATTCTCGCTTCTATGCTATCCCATGTTACTACCATATTGTTATGCTATTTAAGTGTATAAATTGTGATTATCATGTTTCCCTCTTTTACTATGTGTGTGATCCTCTTATGTGATGGGTGTGGTAAACGTGAAAGGTTGGATTGATAGGAAATGTGAATAAAGAGATTGTAATGATTCAAAATACGAATCAAGAGGTTGAATTGATATGAAACGTGAACCAATGAATTGGGTTGTTATGGAAAATAAATTAAAGGATTGGATTGACACGAAATATGAATCAAGAGATCCTAATGATATGAAAGATGAATCAAAGAATGAAATGATATGTGTTGGGGATCAAAAAGGTTAAAAATGATGAAAGTGACCTAAAACGTCCATGAATTGACAAGAGAATGTCCTAGGGTGAGATGGCATATATGATCGGGCCGGGATCGGACTCCATGCCGTACACATGGAGACATGATATTGTGATATGATGATGATTTTAGCCTCAGTGTTTCAGTTGATATGGCCTAGCCAATCGGGCAGAGATCAGACTCCGTGTGAACATGCCACGATGGTGATATGAGATGTGATGATTATACGGGCCTCACCTAGGATGGCTTAGCCGATCGGGAAGAGATCGGACTCCCTGTGACAACGACACGGTGGATCATTAATAATAATAACAAGATGAAACTTAAAAGAACATTAACCAAAAGATGGAAAAACGGGATGAGGGACGTGGAAATTCTTGGTTGTGTTTTCCCTTGCTTCGATGAATTGTCATGTGATGTCCCTATTTGTGACTTGATTGTTGATGTTTATCCTATTTACAGTAGGTTTGTTCATATATACTAGTACTATTCAATGGTACTAATGTCTCTTTTGCCGGGGGCGCTACATCTTTTAAGTGGATGTAGGTGGTTCTGTAGCAGGTAGCGCTGCTCGCCGATAGTGGTGCCTTCCCTCCATCCTTTCAGCAGCTCTGGTGAGCCCCACTTCTATCTCGGGGCTGTATGTAGTCCATGTTGGCTTCTTTTGTACATGTTGTTTCTTTTGAGGTATACCGGGGCCTTGTTGCTGGCAAGTCTATGCACCCTTCTCCGCACTCTTAGAGGCTCCGTAGACACTATGTGGGTTTTACATATATTTTGGGTAGTTGTTGTACTTACTCGTAATCGTGGTCCCGTATCGAGAATGTTGTATTTAGTATGTATGTTTTGAAAATATCTAATGTTAAAATGTTAAAGAGGAAGAATGGACTTTATGTTGTGAATACACGTTTTGATTATCTCATGCTATTTTACATAAGTAATGTATGCTATAACCACGGGGATACGCGTCGGGTAGGAAAGGAAAATTAGATTTGCTTGACCGGGTTCATTCAGTTAAGCGCCGGTCCCGTCCCTTGATTTTGGGGCGTGAAAAACTTGGTATCAGAGCCTACGGTTTTAAAAAGTGTCCTAGGATGTCTCGGATCCGTGTCTAGTAGAGCCCTTCTTATCGGTGTTTTGTCGACCACATCAATAATTAGGGGGGTGCATGGACATTTAGGAATACTACTCTTCATTGTTATTCTATATCGTACGATAGAGTGAAAGGTGAGGTTGCTTCTCTCTAACTCGTGCATTGTTTCAACTTTCAGTAAATGGCACCCAGGAAGAAAGCTCGGCTCGGCCTAGAGGCCGATGCCACCCCAAGTGTGGCAATAAATTCTCAATCTGTTGGTACGGGTGAGGACAATCCCCCGACCATGAATCAGCCTGACTCCTCTGTTCCTGGCCAGACTATTCCAATTCCTGCTCTAGTGTAGGGTGCTACGATCCCGCCCGCTGATATTCCTGATCCTCCTCCAGCCCCAGTTTCCAGTCCCGGTATTTCTGATGGGACCTCAGGGGAGCTATTCAGATGTTGACACAGCTAGTGGCCTCCCAGGCCCAAAGATCAAATGTTGCCCCTTCGTCTTCTAGCGAGCAAGGGGATCCTTCAGGTTCTAGAGTCAACATGTTTCTTCAGTTAGCCCCTCCAGAGTTCACAGACACTGACCTAGAGGCTAATCCTCGGGATTTTATGGACGAGATGTACAATACCCTCCGAGTTATGAGGGCTACTGAGACAGAGGGGGTAGAGTTAGCTTCCTATCATTTGAAGGGATCGGCATATTCTTGGGTCGAGATGTGGGAGGATTCCCGTGGAGAGGGGAGACCTCCGGCGAGATGGGATGAGTTTGCGGATGCTTTCATGGATTATTTCTTGCCCGCCGAGACTAGGGCAGCCCGGTTACAGAGTTTGAGGTCCTCAAGCAGGGCAACAAGAGTGTGTGTAGTACCATATGGAGTTTGTGCGCCTGTACAAGTATGCTAGTCATATGGTGCCGACAATGGAGGCAAGAGTTCGTCGGTTTGTACAAGGCCTTGGTCCCTTGGTTGTCAATGAAGCTGTTACAGCTACTCTGCATTCAGATATGAACTATGGGAATATTATGGGATTCGCCCAGGCTATAGAGGCTCGGAAATTGAAGTTAAGGATGGAGCGAGAGAGTAGTAGTAGGGCCTGGTCAGCGGGAAACCCTGGAGGTTCATTTGGAAGGGGGAGACCAGTCCTTGGGAGAGGTTCATCAGGGCCATCCCAGTCTTATGCTCAGTCTTCAGCTAGTGCCCCGCCACCAGTTTGGCATCATCATCAGCAGGGAGGTCGTTTTGGGGCCAGTTCAGGTAGCAGGGGGTTCCATCAGCCGGGTCGTTCAGGTGGGAGATTCCAGCAGCAGTAGAGGGGCCTATGCCCCAAGTGTAAGAGGTTTCATTCTGGGGCCCTGTTATTTGGACCGGCTAGTATGTTATGGGTGTGGGGTGAGGGGTCACTTTCAGAGAGACTGCCCTTCATCCAGCCAGGGAGCAGGTTGGGGTGTCGCCCAGCCATCCAGTTCTTCAGCTGCTACATCCTCAGCACGCCCTCCATCCCGAGGCCATCCAGCACCAGCAGGGCGTGGTGCAGCTAGGGGTGGTGCACGGGGTCGGGGAGGACCTAGTCGGTTCTATGCTCTGAGTGGTTGTCAGAGTGCGGAGGCTTCTCCATATTTTGTTACAGGTATTCTAACTGTTCAATCTCATGATGTATATGCTCTTATTGATCCCGAGTCTTCCTTATCATATGTCACTCCTTTTATTGCTTCAAGTTTTGGGAGAGAACCCGAACAGCTCCATGAACCGTTCTCAGTGTCCACTCCGGTTGGTGAATGTATTATGGTCGTGCGAGTCTATAGGAATTGTGTTGTCACGATGCGTGGTCGGGATACCACGGCCGATCTTATTGAGCTAGGGATGATGGATTTTGATGTAATTATGGGAATTGATTGGCTCTATTCGTGCTTTGCTAAACTCGACTGCCGAACCAGAATTATGAGGCTTGAGTTTCCTAATGAACCAACTATTGAGTGGGAGGGGAATAATATCGTGCCAAGAGGTAGGTTTATTTTCTACCTTAAGGCCTCAAAGATGATCAGAAAAGGGTGTATCTATCATTTATTCTAGGTTGCAGACACCACTTCAAAGGTGCCTGCTCCCGAGTCTGTGCTTGTTGTGAATGAATTTCTTGATGTTTTTCCGGATGAGCTTCCTGGGATTCCACCAGATAGAGAGATCAAATTCGCGATTGATGTATTGCCAGATATCAGCCAATATCTATTCCACTCTACAGGATGGTGCCAGCAGAATTGAGAGAGTTAAAGGAGCAGTTGAAAGATCTTCTAGAAAAGGGTTTCATTCGGCCAAGTGTGTCACCTTGGGGCGCACCGGTTCTTTTTGTCAGAAAGAAAGATGGGTCTCTGCGAATGTGTATTGATTATCGACAACTCAACACAGTCACCATAAAAAACAAATACCCGTTTCCTCGGATAGATGATTTGTTCGACCAATTGCAAGGTGCTAGGTTCTTCTCAAAGATTGATTTACGGTCCGGGTATCACCAACTAAAGATCAGGGAGCAGGATATTCCTAAGACCTCCTTCAGGACTCGTTATTGGCACTTCGAATTCTTGGTAATGTCTTTTGGGCTAACCAACGCCCCATCAGCTTTTATGGATCTTATGAATCGGGTCTTCAAGCCATTTCTTGTTTCTTTTGTGATAGTTTTCGATATTTTTGTTTATTCGCGAAGTCAGGAAGATCATGTTAATCACCTCAGGTCAGTTCTGCAGACTCTTCATCAGCACCAGTTGTATGCAAAGTTCTCAAAATGTGAGTTTTGGCTAGAATCAGTTACCTTTTTGGGTCATGTTGTCTCCAGGGAAGGGATTCGGGTTGATCCCCAAAAGATCGCAGCGGTGAAGGATTGGCCTAGACCAACGACCCCGATAGAGATTTGCAGTTTCTTGGGTTTAGCTGGATATTATCGAAGGTTCGTGGAAGGATTTTCTACTCTCGCCTCCCCATTGACTAAGCTGACGCAGAAAGCGGTTAGGTTCTAGTGGTCCGATGATTGTGAAAAGAGTTTCCAGGAGTTGAAATCGAGATTGACTTCGACGCCGGTGTTGACCTTGAAAGAAGATACAGAGGGGTTTGTGGTGTACTGTGATGCTTCAAGGGTTGGTTTGGGGTGTGTTGATGCAATGTGGTAAGGTTATAGCGTATGCTTCAAGGCAGCTCAAGAATCATGAAAAGATTTATCTGATGCATGATTTGGAGCTCGCAGCGGTTGTTTTTGCATTGAAGATCTGGCGGCATTATCTTTATGGGGTCCATGTGGACGTGTTCACATATCATAAGAGTCTTCAATATTTATTCAAACATAAGGAATTGAACTTGAGGAAGAGGAGGTGGTTGGAATTTCTCAAGGATTATGATATGAATATCTTGTACCATCCAGGGAAGGCGAATGTGGTAGCAGACACTCTTAGTCGGAAATTCATTGGTAGTATGGCTCATTTAGAAGCAAGTCAAAGGCCTTTGGCTCGGGAGGTTTACCAGTTGGCCAGTCAGGGGGTTTGTCTTTCGGCCTCATATGAAAGGAGTGTTCTGGTGCATAATGAAGCAGAATCTTCGCTTGTGGCAAAATTCAAGGAAAAGCAATTCAATGATCCAGCATTGGCGCGGTTAAGAGAGGCAATTCTAAGTCACAGGACCACAGCTTTTTCACTCGGCAATGGTGACAGTGTCTTGCGGTGTCAAGGGAGACTATGTGTCCCGGATGTGGAGGATCTTCGGGAGAGGATAATGGCAGAGGCCCACAATTCTAGATATTCCGTACACCCAGGTTCTACAAAAATGTACCACGACCTCAAGGAAATTTATTGGTGGAATGATATGAAGAGGGGTGTGGCGAACTTTGTGGCTAGGTGTCCGAATTGTCGGCAAGCGAAGGCCGAGCATCAGAGGCCCGGTGGGTTGGCGCAACTTATAGAAATACCAATGTATAAACGGGAGATGATCAATATGGATTTTGTGGTAGGGGTACCCCGCACTCCGTGTAAGTTCGACTCAATTTGGGTAATAGTGGATCGTCTAACGAAGTCAGCGCATTTCTTGCCAATCAAGTCCACCAACACTGCAGAACAATATGCTCAGTTGTATATCAAAGAAATAGTCAGGCTCCATGGCACTCCAGTTTCAATTATCTCGGATCGAGGGCCCCAATTCACAGCTAACGTTTTGAAGAAATTTCAGCAAGGTTTGGGCACACAGGTAAATCTCAGCACAACCTTCCACCCACAGACTGACGGGCAAGCACAACGGACTATTCAGACGCTTGAAGACATGTTACGAGCTTGTGTTCTTGATTTTAAGGGTAGCTGGGATGATCATTTGCCACTTATATAATTTTCTTACAACAACAGTTTCCATGCTAGTATTTAGATGGCCCCATTTGAGGCATTGTACGGAAGAAGGTGTAGGTCTCCGATTGGATGGTTCGAGGTTGGAGAGGTGGAACTGTTAGGACTGGATCTTGTGCATCAAGCTATGGATAAGGTTAGAATCATAAAGGGGTGGTTGAAAACTGCTCAGAGTCGTCAGAAATCCTATTCGGACGTTCGTCGCAGGGATTTGGAGTTCCAAGTAGATGATTGGGTATTCTTGAAGGTATCTCCCATGAAGGGGGTCATGCGGTTTGGAAAGAAGGGTAAATTAAGCCCAAGGTAGGTCGGTCCGTATAGGATCGCTCAGAGGATAGGACAGGTGGCAAATAGGCTGGAGTTTCCCCCTGAAATGTCCTTAGTGCACCCGGTGTTTCATGTGTCCATGTTAAAGAAGGTGATAGGAGATCCATCTGTCATCGTGCCAATTGAGACCATTGAAGTTAATGAAGAATTGTCATATGAAGAAGTTCTAGTGGTTGTCCTTGATAGGCAGATTCGTAAGTTGATGAACAAGGAGATTGCTTCGGTTAAAGTGTTATGGCGAAATCAACAAGTCGAGGGAGCCACATGGGAAGCGGAAAATGAAATGAAAGAGAAATACCCTCATTTTTTTGACTAAGTCGGGTAGTTGTTATGAAAATTGTCATCCCTAATTGCATTTTTTGTCATATTTTGTGCAAGGCCACCCCACTCACCTAATCCCCTTTCTCTTGTAACTTCTCAACTTTGTGCCATATTTGTATGTATTGTGTTAGTTGAATTATGTGCAATTCATTGTGTTAACTGAACTATGTGCAGCTTGTGAAGTACCTGAAAGTATGTGGAACTTGTTGAAATGTGTTTCGGGGGCCCTTTGTCAGGTGGATAGGCCTATTTACAAAGTAAACTCTTGCAAAATTTATAGAAAATATCAGAGTTAGTGAAAATTGGGGGGGTTGGCATTTTATGTTTTCATACCCAAGTGATTCCCCGATCCTCATTCGAGGAAGAATGATTTTAAGTGGGGGAGGATGTAAAGACCCGTAAAATTTATTTTACTAAAAACGATGCCCGGATAGGTCCCCATATTGATATAACTGTAGAAATTATTAAAACGGACCCTTTTGGAGTGAAAAGTACCCCAGGACTTAAAAGATAGTATCTTTCAGATTTGTGCGGATCTGCGGTCCACTATGCGATCGTAGATCAGGTATGTGAACCGCATAGTGGTCGCATACTTGGACATCCTGCTGCCCATTTTGAGGACAGCTATGCGGCCCAAAATGCGATCATATTTCATGAATGCGGGCCGCATAGTTGTCGCTTTATTTCCCCTATATTATTCTGAGGGAGTTATGCGGCGCACTATGCGATCGCATAACAGGTATGCGGACCGCATAGTTGCCGCATACCTGGGCAGCCTGCTTCTATTTTTGGCCCAGCTGAAGGACAATAATGCGGCGGGTCCGTGGACCGTATAACAGGAATGCGATCGCATTACTGACCGCACACCTGCATCGGGCTTCTAATTTTCTAATTTTAAAACCCGACCCCCACCCTAATAAAACACCCACCCCCTTCATTTTTATCAAAAATCTGGTAAGTTAGAGAGAAGCAAGAGTGAGTTCTTCAGAGATAAAGTCCCCACCTTCACCAATTTGATTCTCCATCGTCACTTAGGCCTGGAATTGATCGAGTAAGACGTCATCTTCTTCACCATAAGAGGTAAGCTTCCACCCCATTACCCTTAACTCTCAAATTCTAGTTAAAATGAAACACGCATAGGTTAGTTCTTGGAAATGGGATTAAGAGTCTTACATGCATGTAATTAATTTAAAGGAACACATAGCGTTTGATAAAATTCCCAAATGAGTTCAAGTCATGTTCATGATTCCTAATTCTAAGTTTATATGTGTCACGTCGTGAATTAGATTGAATGTGCTAGAAGGTCCGGTAATTTGAGATAGAAATTAAGGGGGAATATGTATGGCTAACTCTAATCCTCATAGGATAAACCCGTTGTGTTCACTTTCCGGGTATGATTCTCTTGTGGATTATCCTTGGAATTTATGTGTCATATGTGCTTAAATTGAAAATTTCTCGCTTCTATACTATCCCATGTTACTACCATATTGTTATGCTATTTGAGTGTACAAATTGTGATTATCATGTTTCCCTCTTTTACTATGTGTGTGATCCTCTTATGTGATGGGTGTGATAAACGTGAAAGGCTGGATTGATAGGAAATGTGAATAAAGAGATTGTAATGATTCGAAATACGAATCAAGAGGTTGAATTGATATGAAACATGAACCAATGAATTGGGTTGTTATGGAAAATGAAATAAAGGATTGGATTGACACGAAATATGAATCAAGAGATTCTAATGATATGAAATATGAATCAAAGAATGAAATGATATGTGTTGGGGATCAAAAAGGTTAAAAATGATGAAAGTGACCTAAAATGTCCATGAATCGAGAGAAGAATGTCCTAGGGTGAGATGGCATATCCGATCGGGCCGGGATCGGACTCCATGCCGTACACATGGAGACATGATATTGTGATATGATGATGATTTTAGCCTCACTGTTTCAATTGAGATGGCCTAGCCGATCGAGCAGAGATCGGACTCCGTGTGAACATGCCACGGTGGTGATATGAGATGTGATGATTATACGAGCCTCACCTAGGATGGCTTAGCCAATCGGGCAGAGATCGGACTCCCTCTGACAACGACACGGTGGATCAGTAATAATACTAACAAGATGAAATTTAAAAGAACATTAACCAAAAGATGGAAAAACGAGATGAGGGATGTGGAAATTCTTGGTTGTGTTTTCCCTTGCTTCGATGAATTGTCATGTGATGTCCCTATTTGTGTCTTGACTGTTGATGTTTATCCTATTTAGAGTAGGTATTTTCATATATACTAGTACTATTCAATGGTACTAACATCCCTTTTACCGGGGGCGCTACATCTTTTAAATGGATGTAGGTGGTTCTGTAGCAGGTAGCGCTGCTCGCCGATAGTGGTGCCTTCCCTCCATCCTTTCAGCAGCTCTGGAGAGGCCCACTTCCATCTCGGGGCTGTATGTAGTCCATGTTGGCTTCTTTTGTACATGTTGTTTCTTTTGAGGTATACCGGGGCCTTGTTGCTGGCAAGTCTATGCACTCTTCTCCGTACTCTTAGAGGCTCCGTAGACACTATGTGGGTTGTACATATATTTTGGGTAGTTATTGTACTTACTCGTAATCGTGGTCCCGTATCGGGAATGTTGTATTTAGTATGTATGTTTTGAAAAGATCTAATGTTAAAATGTTAAAAGAGGAAGAATGGACTTTATTTTGTGAATACATGTTTTGATTATCTCATGTTATTTTACATAAGTAATGTATGCTATAACCACGGGGATACGCATCGGGTAGGAAAGGCAAATCAGGTTCGCTTTTACCGGGTTCATTCGGTTAAGCGCTAGTCCCGTCCCTCGATTTTGGGGAGTGACAGATGGGTTCAGCGATGGCAGTGTATTGTTTTGGTGGTCCGCGATCAAAGTTAGGTCGAGGTCTTGGGTAGTTTTGACGAGTGGGAGGTGATTTAAAATAATATGGTTGGGAGTTATAGGTGTGATAAGTAGTGGCTGGTTGGGAATATCTGGGAGGTGATTGTTGATATGTGGGTGGAGATGATGGTTGATATGTGGGTGGAGGTCCTTGGTATGTAAATGTGGAGGTTTGATATACAAGAGGAGTTTTGGTTCCTTTGGCGACCATCACTGTTCCGAATCCTTCTTCTATGATATACCCCCTGACTGTAATGCTTTATTAGTGGCTTGCAATGCCTCAAAGTTTGTTACCATCACACTTTTGATGCCTTCTTCGATCCTTTCCCCGAGTTTGATGATATCGGAGAACTTATGGTTTTCAATAACTATCAACCTTTCATAGTACTGTGGATCATGTGCTATGACGAAGAACTTTTTCATATGTTCCTCGTCCAATGACGTCCTGACTTTGGCTGCTTCCGACCTCCAACGAGTAGCATACTCGCGGAAGGTATCAATAGGCTTCTTCTTAAGGTTTTGAATGTAGAAGACATCATGTGCATTCTCTGTATTGAAACTGAATCTGTCCATAAAAATCAGACACCATACTCACCCAGTTGGACCATTTCTTAGGATCATGGCTGGTGTACCAGGACAAGGAATCTCCCGTAAGACTCCTCATAAAAAGCTTTATCCGGATCTTTTCATCCTTTCCGGCCCCTACAAGCTTGTCACAATAGGTCCTTAGATGAACTCTGGGATCACCTGTACCGTCAAACATCTCGAACTTGGGAGGTTTGTAACCCTCCGGAAATTCTACATTCAGATGTATGCATAGGTCTTCATAGTTCAGACCTTCTATGCCATTGCCTCCTTCTATGCCTTGAATTTAGCTGGTCAACTTCTTGAGCTCCTCGGCCAGGTTCTTAATGAGCATGTCCTTCTCAAATGACTCTGGTGCATAGGATATATGTTGAGTGGAGTGAGGTAGGGTCTCCACATATATAGGGTTGTTTTGGTGACCTGGAGTTTGGGTATAGTGGTGATCATTGGTGGAGTTCTGGGGTTCAGGAATGATTGGTAGGGTATTTTGTGGAGTGTGGTAGGTGTTTGTCCAGTACTTTGGAGGGATAGTTTTATTTTTTGGTGGGGTTGTATAATGATGAGGGCAGGAGGATTTTGTGGGCGCTTGGTGGGTGTGTTTTGAGGTGGTGGGGGATTCTGGGTGTTTGGATGACTGATGTCTGGGACACTGAGTGAGAAGGATAGGTTTGCTACATTCCGGACATGCTCGAGCTCACCCTGGAGTTCTAGTATTTTCTGTTCAAGCCGTGAAACTGCATCATTTGGGGCCTGAGTACCCCGACCATCAGAAGCTTCTGCGTGTTCAACCTGTGTAGTGTTTTCTTTTCTGATGTTGTTCAAATCTTCCATCTTTGCTTTTCCTTTTCCTTTTGGTGGACTAATAGGAGGAGAAGGTGGAGGGCCCCTGGATCTTGTGTGATAAGTTGATGATGCCAACCTTTGAGGAATGGGAATAATTAGAAAGAAAAACAAAAGGTAGCCAAGTCAGTAAGGGTTCTGAAGAGAGTATTTGCTGTATTTAAACACATATTGCAGAAAGGTAAATTCGCGTCCTAATTTGGGAGCCTCGTTTTGCCGGAGGTAGGCCTAGAGACAAGTTGATTTGGAGAACTTAGATGCCAGTAAATGCCTCATTTTATTAATATAAAAAATAGACGAATCCAGAAATGACACTAAGATAATAAAGATAAGTCACTATTGGCACTTGGCCTTATTACATTTAGAGTAGCGAATAAATCTAGCCTACTTGGTTCCAGAAGGACCTTCCCCGGACTCGATCTTTCTAACTCCATCAACCAGGTTCCCCAGCTCGCGCAGACCCAGCAGCAGGTAGGCGCTAGCCAGATGTCCCTCCTCGCTCCCTTCAGCATTCTGGCAGTTGTCGATCCTCTTTATTATTATACCTTCCAGCTCCACCAAACCTCGCTCCAGATATTCTAACCTTTTATTGGAGGTGATAGCCATTTCCTTCCATTCCTCGATTAGCCTCATATTTGCCTTGTGTATCTCCCGATGTTCAATCTCGGAGTCATGAACCCTCTTGTGCAGTCTGTTATATTTGACCTGGGCCTCGGCATCTTCATCTATGATCCCATTTCCTCGGCCGGTTCCTGGCTTCACTATCCAATCTAGGTTGTCTTCTAACCACGATGGGTAGAAGGGTGCACACCCAGCGTGATACCTGTCTGGATCGATGGTGTTTTTCTCCACAATGATTTTGCAGTGCCACATATGTTGAGCTTGGCTGTAAGGGATGTCGTCATCTGAAAGTCTGCTCTGAAGTAGATCATCTTCGCAACCCTTGGTATGACTTGCTTCCTGCTTGCTTTCCTCATAACCCTGATAGGGACATAAGGGTGTATTCCCCGCAACCCAATCAACACTAAGTGAGGAGCATCCCTGGACCTGATGATGAATTCATCAGTGGGAAACCATTCAAACATCCACTGTACTTGCTCTTCAGTCAAATGGTCGAAGAACTCTACCTATTCTTCGACACTTTCCGGTTGAGCAAAGCTATCCGGAATGTAAGTCATCCGCTTAGGGTGATGGAAGGCAATATGATCGCTCCAAGCCCTTCGAGGAAATTCTTGGCGGTACTGACCCTTTTGAATATTCTCAATAACCACAGCTGTAGTAGCATATTGCAATCCTCGAAATGCTTGAACCCTCTTTGACAGCGGCCCATAGCCCGGTAGATGTCGACTATGATCATAGGGATTATAGTGTATGTATGTCCCTCAATTCCCTCCATTAAGGTCTTGGCGACCATGGCCAGTCTAGTGTGGATGCTTTTCCTTTTCATTGGGAACACTACCATACCCAAGAAACATACAATGAAGACAAAAACTCTGCGATGGATGTGACCCAGATAAGTGATATAAAACTCATCATGGGATATACGGTAAGACTTGCTATGACCGTATCTTTCATACATCTAATCAAATGGTATGTAGGACTTTTTCAAGCACTCCAAGTCGGCATTCTTCTTTAATCCATCATTTTTAGGAATCCCTTACCAGTGCGGTTCTCCGGTACCAATAGCCCAGGGCTGTCCCAAGGCAGTCAAGGAAATCCCCCAATTTCTTCCAGGAGTGGTTTCATTTCTATATCCCCAAAACAGAACACGGCTCTCTCACTTCCCCAGAATAGAGTTACAATTTCGATCAGCATATTGTTTGGCTGAATGTCTAGCAGAGAAGGTAAGTTGCCCAAGTATTTTCTCACATGTTTCTTGTCGCTTGAGGAAAGATCCTCCCACCAGTCTAGTAGCAGTGGCGGTATGTTGCTGACCATGCTGAATCTGGGGACCTCGTGCCTCATTTTCTGCAAACAAAGAAAGTTAGGCCATTTTCCCCCACCTGATTCGACTATTTATATACATTTGATTAGCATATTGGCATTAAGTTATCCAAAATTAATGCACAAGACGTGGGTCCGTTGGGATTATGGAAACCCCGGTGGACTTTGGATAAGGCTCGTCTTAAAGGGTTATAATGTGGAAAGCATATTAACCTGACAACTTGAGGGGGAAAGCACAGAATCGTCGACTGCACCGCTGATTGACTAGTTTTACCGCAAATAAGCCTTTCCGAATTTAAGGGTGATATATTGGAAGAGCGCAACCACTCATCAAGCGTTGCTATAGGATTATTTACGCACGAGCAGAGTATGATGTTGAGCACGATTTATGCAGCAGTAAATAGCATGTTGGCACGTATTTGCACGTTGGGAAAGCAATAAATACAGTATTTATAATTGAAAAACGTTTAAGAAGGAAAACAAAGAAACAAATCAGTTTCGTATTGAGGAAATAAACACTTGAAAATAAACAGTTAAGTTCACATAAAGGGAAAGGGAAAGGGTGCACATGTATTAACAAAGTAAGGCGTGCTTGGACTAATTCACAAAGCAAATTTTTTATGGTAAAAGCCTAAAAATCCCTAGCAGAGTCGCCATGCTGTCGCGCCCCTTTTGTTTTCCTCTTTTGCAGCGGAAGTTAGGGTTTCAACATTCATTGGGACAACTCGTTTCCTTTTGGGAAAGGGGTACGGAAGTTGAAGAGTCGCCACCTAACGGATTTAAGGTGCGTTAGGGCACCTATTGCAAATAACTCAGAAAAACCGGTTTGTGTTACCAGAGATTTGGGTAAGGGCTTGAAATTACCTTGAGGGGAAGGTCTTAGGCACCCCTCGAGGTCCACAACGGTGGGTCCCGACCAAACTTATTTTGTGAATTAGTCATTTAACAGATAAAGCAGTCTAAGCACACATATGCATAAAATAAAGGAAGTCCTAAGTTTATTAGCCTATAGGATCACATCTGTACAATACCCGATAATCCTTCCTCAACTAGAGGGGTTACACGTGTTAGCGCACAGGTCATCATATCCTTTTACTACCCAACCCTCCTCCTTAGTGGTTATATAAGCGGCTCTATGCGTGCATTACCCGTCCCTTCCTTGTGGACTTGGAGGTGTTTAGGACCTCTAATTGTGGCAGTAATGGACTCTCCTAAGGTGTTCAAAAGGGAAAATCTAAGCGATAACAAAGAACAAACAGGACTGTCAAGTAAGAAGACAATTAAAGGGCTCATGTTTACCTCCACAAATAAACAGGTAATTAGCACGCCTCAAAAAACAAGATTTCAGATGTTTCATAAAGGTCCTAGAATAGGATATCTAGGTGAGCATGACAAACAGAGAATATTCAGCATTGTGTTAAGGCAGAGCGATAGAAACTTAATCATTTTGCCTACTGATTTTAGAATTTGTTGTATCTGGGCAATTCACAAATAAGAAAAGCAAAGATTTACAATTTTATAAGATTTTAATTACCTACAGGCTTGCCTAGGCGTAGATCAGGGATACCCTATAACATGTTGCCTAAAATGCAACCAAAATTCTGGAAATCGAATAAAGGAGAGCAAACAGTTTGAGTTTTAGGACGTTCTATAAACATGTTATTCTAGGTGTTGAACATTACGAAACTGATTTCATACATATTTATCCTATAACATGGTGTCTAGGTGTTGGGGTTTCTTTTAAACATTTTTATAGATAGGATTTATGCGATGTAGACATGGTTTAAAGCGAATACAAATATAGTCCAAAGGCAGGATCTCTAATGCACATAAAGAATGAACGTTTAATTAGGCAGAATTACAGCAGTAACTTGGTGACAGAATTTCTAGGTGGTCATGATCATGCAGAAGCAGAATTTTGTAAAAATGATGCAATGAGCCTATAACATGTTTTTCCAGTATGCCAAACAAACAAGTAAACACAATAATCCTAAGGCATGATTTCTAATGCAAATAAACATAACATCCTAAGGCAAGATTTCTAATACAAGTAAGCATAATAAATCTAAAAGCATGATTTTTACCTGGTTTCCCTCACAAAAATCATATAAGAGTCCCTCCCCTTTTTACTAATTTCCCCAATATCTGTTTACAAGGATTATTATTACAAACCATAAATAGATGAATTACATAACAAATGAAAGTTATGCTATATGGAGTCTGCATAGGCCCAAAAGTGAACCTGGAAATACCAATCCTTCCAATAGTCCAAGATGCCATAGTTTCATAGTGTTCAATAGGAGTATCCTGGTGTGTCAAAGTTCCCTAAGGATCTCAGGGATCCGGGGAAATGCTCACACCAAGATCCTTTCAAATTGAGAAGTGGTTATGTGCAGTGTGGGAGGGCCAGCCCCAGTGTGCCAGAGTTCGGAGGAATCTCACGGATTCCTAGACGGTACACATACTGGAGGGTAAGAACTTAAATAATCTAAGAGTAGAAGTGATATTGCTTGACATAGTTAGAATAACTCAGAATAGTGCTTGACATAGTTGGAATAACTCAAAATAGGGCTTTATGAAATTTGGGGAATTTCCCACTAACTAGCTATGAAATCATACAAAAATCATATATTAATGATCCTTAGGTTATGGGTAAGTGTTTCCTACGAGAATTTCCGAAAATCGGAGCATGGGGGCCTAGGGTGTATTTTAGGATTTTTTAAAGTAGGTTGAAATAACTACTTAATTAGGTAAATTTCATACTTTTGAGCCTAGATTAATTCATGTATAGTATATTTGACTAGTTTCGAGTCCTTGGGAGACGAGTTTGGAGTTTTGGGCGCGTTTTTGACCCGGAAAGTAGGCTCGACATGAGGTGAGTCTCCTTTCTAACCTTGTAAGAGGGAATTGTACCCATAGGTGATTATAAATAATTGCATGTCCTTATTTGCGGGGGCTACGCACGCATGAAGTGACGAGAGTCCGTGCGTAGCTACTACTATGTTATGTTGGGTAGTTTTAGGACTCACAAACATGCTTTTATGTGCCTTATATGTGACCCTAAATGTATTTAGAGTTTCTTAGTGTCCTTGAATTTGTATTAGAATATTTAGGTAGTTATATTAAAAATTTACATTGCTTGAACTCGTGTCTTTAAGTATAATCTCTGTTGAATCCCTGAACTCTTGATAACTCTGTGTAGGTATACGGGCACCTGCGTCGCATGTATGATTCGTGAGCAGGATAGCCCTAACATTATGTCAATCGCGTCTCATGTTCGATTCGCGAGCGGAGTAATAGATGCATCTATGGTTCGAGCCATTCGACCCTCGGCAGTGCACATTTATTTTCGCGACGCTTCGGTCGTACGCCTTTGGCATATTATGTGCTAATACATTGACTGAAAGTTTTGTGATGCTTGTATCAATTGACTTATAGGAAATTTATATGCAAAGGTAATTATAAATTGATACTTGGTAATTCTTGTCTGTGTGATTATTACGACTGATATTCCTGCTTAGTCTTCATGTAAATTATGTTATATTATTTTGGCCCTAGTAAGTATCACGTCAACTTCTCATCACTACTTCTTCGAGATTAGACAGGATACTCACTGGGTACATATTTGTTTATTTACTCATGCTACGCTTCTGTACTTAATTGTACAGGTTCTGAGGCAGGTGCATCTGGGTATTCGTCCGTAGTTCGTCCTTGACCTATTGTTGGCGTGGGCTTCTCGGTGAGCTGCTTTCCTTGACGTTTCCTCCGTAGTAGCACCTTGGAGTTCCTCTCTTCCTTTTGTTATGTCTGTTTATATTCTCATCAGACAGTAGGGCAAACTTGTAATTTCTTTTGGATTCTCATATCTATTAGATGCCCGTAGACTCGTGACGCCAGTTCCTGGCACACCACATAGTGGATATTATATTCTTTTGGGTTTAATTATTGGTGGTGACTAATTTTGTTATTTCTCTCTTTATGGTCGTTTAAGTTACCTTTTAAATTCTTGATTAAGTTCTAAAGTTGCACAAGTATCGAAAAAATGTTTAATAAATAAAAAGAGGATCACTAGCAATTAAGGTTGGCTTGCCTGACATCGGAGTTGGGCACCATCGCGACTTAAATTAGGATTTTGGTCGTGACAACATTGTATCAGAGCTCTAGGTTCACGTAGGTCTTACAAGTCACGGGAAAACCCATTAGAGTCTTGCGGATCGGTACGGAGACGTCTGTACTTATCTTTAGAAGGCTATAGGGTGTTAGGAAATCTCTCCTTGTTCATATTCTATCATGCAGTTGGTAGTATAATGAATCTCACTCTTCTATTCTCTCACGGATGGTGAGGACGCATGCATCTGATGTTCCAGACCCGGGAGGGGCCGCTACCCCCTTTATCAGAGGCCGTGGTAAAGGCCGGGGGAGGGCATCGTCCCGAGGTATGGGACGAGGGCGTCCCAGAGCTGTTCTAGTAGCACACCCAGCAGATCCATCCCCAGTGGACTTCATGACGGCGCAAGGCTTCCGGGAGGTCATGGGCCGTATGATGAGATTCATGGATACTATGACGCAGGTTGGTTTATTTCCAGCGGATCCTGCCATATCTCAAGCGGGAGGGGGAGTCCAGACCCATACTTCCTAGGCCACAGAACATGCAGCATCAGTATATCAGACCCCGGGTACACTGCCTGTGGGTGGGGCCCAGCTTGTAGCAGCAACACCTGAGCTCAGACCAACTGCGAATGGAGATCCACAGAAGTTTTTGGATAGATGGACCATATTGCACCCTCCTATCTTCGTAGGTGAGCGTGGAGATGATGCCCAGGACTTCATTGATAGGTTCAGGGACAGATTGCACAACATGAGGATTTATTCCCTGAAGGCTCGGCATATGGTCGAAAAGGGTTGTATGGCCTATCTTGCTTATGTGCGGGACACCACCACCGAGTCTTCGGCGATTGATTCAGTGCCAGTAGTTTAAGAGTTTGCTGATGTATTTCCTTCAGACCTTCCAGGCATGCCTCCGGATCATGATATCGATTTCTGTATTGATTTAGCCCCAGGCACCCAGCCTATTTCTATTCCCCCATACCGTATGGCTCCGAAAGAATTGAAGGAATTGAAGGAGCAGCTTGAGGAGTTGTTGGCTAAGGGGTTTATCAGGCCGAGTGTATCGTCGTCGGGTGCTCCAATACTATTTGTGAAGAAGAAAGAAAGGTCCATGCGGATGTGTATTGACTATCTCCAGTTGAACAAGGTCACCATTAAGAATAAGTATCCATTGTCGTGTATCGATGATTTGTTTGACCAGTTGCAGGGTGCTCGGGTGTTTTCTAAGATCGACTTGAGATCGGGGTACCACCAGTTGAAGATTCGGGACTCGGATGTTCCGAAGACTGCTTTTCATATGAGATATGACCATTATGAGTTCCTGGTGATGTCCTTTGGCTTGACTAATGCCCCTGCAACATTTATGGACTTGATGAACAGGGTGTTCAGGCCGTATATTGATTCTTTCGTCATTGTCTTTATTGATGACATTCTGATTTACTCACGTAGCCTGGGCGAGCACGAGCAGCATTTGGGGGTTGTGCTCTAGACTTTGCGAGAACAGAAGTTATATGCTAAGTTCTCCAAGTGTGAGTTTTTGTTGGATTCTGTGGCATTCTTGGGACATGTGGTATCCGGAGAGGGTATCAAGGTTGATCCTAAGAAGATTAAGGTAGTTTAGAGTTGGCCACGTCCTACTTCAGCTACAGAGATCAGGAGTTTCTTAGGTCTAGCAGGCTACTATCGGAGATTTGTGGGGGGCTTTTCATCTATTGCAGCCCCACTGACTAGATTGACTCAGCAGAATGCCCCGTTCCGATGGTCCGACGAGTGTGAGGCGAGCTTTCAGAAGCTCAAGACAGCATTGACCTCAGCACCAGTTCTAGTGTTTCCTTCCGGTTCTGGGATGTATATAGTATATTGTGACGCTTCACGCGTTGGCTTGGGATGTGTGTTGATGCAGGAAGGGAGATTTATTGCTTATTCTTCGCGCCAGCTGAAGGTTCATGAGAAGAATTACCCTGTGCACGACCTGGAGTTGGTGGCGATTGTTCATGCTCTTAAACTTTGGAGGCACTACTTGTATGGGGTGTCTTGTGAGGTTTATACAGACCATCGCTGCTTGCATCACTTGTTCAAATAGAGGGATCTTAATTTGAGGCAGCGCAGGTGGCTTGAGTTGTTGAAAGATTATGACATCACCATTCTTTATCATCTAGGCAAGGCAAATGTGGTAGTAGATGCCTTGAGCAGGAAGGCGGAGAGTATGGGTAGTTTGGCTTATATTGCAGCAGAGGAGAGACCTCTAGCCTTGGACATTCAGTCCATGGCTAATCTCCTGGTGAGATTGGATCTTTCAGAGCCCTATCGAGTGCCTGCCCACGTGGTGGCTCAGCCTTCGTTATTGGGTGAGATTAAGGCCCGGCAGTTTGATGATTCGTGCTTGGCAGAGCTATGGGAGACTGTGATTAAGGTTGGTGCCAAGGAGGTTACTATGGGTGAGGATGGTGCTTCGAGACTTCAGGGTCGTTTGTGTGTTCCTAATGTTGATGGCCTGAGGGAGAGGATTCTAGAGGAGGCTCATAGTTCATGGTATTCTGTTCATCCTGGTGTTACGAAGAGGTATCATGACTTGAAGCAGCATTTTTGGTGGAGGCGGATGAAGAAGTACATAGTGGAGTACGTGGCTAGATATCTTAATTTCCAGCAGGTCAAGTATGAGCACCAGAGTCCAGGAGGCCTACTTCAGTAGATGCCCATTCCTGAGTGGAAATGGGAACGCATCACCATGGACTTCGTGGTTGGTTTACCTCAGACCTTGCGGAAGGTTGATGCGGTTTGGGTAATTGTGGATAGATTGACCAAATCAGCGCATTTCATTCCAGTGGCTACTACTTATACTTCCGAGAGGTTGGCCCAGATCTACATTCGGGAGATAGTCCGGTTGCACGGTGTGCTGGTGTCCATTATATCAGATCAAGGTCCTCAGTTCACCTCGCACTTCTGGAGAGCATTGCATAGTGAGTTGGGTACCCAGATAGATCTCGGCACAGCATTTCACCCTCAGACTGATGGTCAGTCGGAGCGGACAATTCAGATATTGGAGGACATGCTCAAGGCATGTGTGATTGACTTCGGAGGTCAGTGGGACCAGTTCTTGCCTTTGGCCGAGTTTGCTTACAAATAGTTATCAGTCTAGCATCTAGATGGCTCCATTTGAGGCTTTGTATGGACGGCGATGTCGTTCTCCTATCGGGTGGTTTGAGCCTAGCAAGGCTAAGTTATATGGCACCAACCTGATGAGGGATTCTTTGAAGAAAGTAAAGTTGATTCAGGAGCGGCTCCGCACAGCACAGTCCAGACAGAAGAGTTACGCGGATCAGAAGGCGCGTGACGTACCATTTATGGAGGGAGACAAGGTATTGTTTAAAGTCTCGCCGATGAAGAGCATTATGAGTTTTGGGAAGAAGGGCAAGCTGAGCCCGAGGTTTATAGATCCTTTTGAGGTGTTGAGGCGAGTTGGAGAGGTTTCTTATGAGCTTGCCTTACCTCCCAGTTTATCAGGAGTTCATTCGATCGTTCATGTATCCATGCTCCGGAGGTACCACGTCGACTTCTCTCACATGGTGGATTTCAGCACCATTCAACTGGATGAGAGGTTGGGCTAAAAGGAGGATCTAGTTGCTATTATTGACAGGCTGGATCGCCAGTTGAGGTCCAAGAGAGTTTCGTCAGTAAAGGTCTAGTAGAGGGGCCAACCATTCGAGAAGGCGATTTGGGAATCCGAGGAGGACATGCAGGGCAGATATCCATACTTATTCATCACTTCAACTATGATTCTAGACCCGTTCGAGGACGAATGTTTGTTTAAAAGGTGGAGAATGTAACGACCCGATTGGTCATTTTACGTTATAGGACCCCGTTCCCCTAAATAAGACTTACCGTAGTGGCTTTTTATGATTTATGACCTGTGGGGACGGGTGCTTCAGGATTCGGAAGAGTTTAGAGTAGTATAGGAACAATTAGCTCCTTAAGGTTGGCCTTTAAGGCCAAGTTTGACTTCGGTCAATGTTTTGAGTATACGACCTCGGAATCGAGTTTCGACGGTTCCGGTAGCCTTGTATGATGACTTCGGACTTGTGCGTGTGTCCGGAATGGGTTTTGGATGACCCGGGAGCGTCCCGACACCAAATAGCGAGATAAGAATTACCTTAAGTTCAAATTGAGGTTTGGAACGTGTTTTTGTGTTATCGATGTCCGAACAGAATTTCGAGAACGAGAATAGTTTTTGTTATGTCATTTATGAATTGCTTGCAAAATTTGGTGTCATTCCGAGTAGTATAGTTCGGTTCAGCGCATTGTTATCGAATTCAAGAACTTAAAGTTCTTAAGTTTGAGTCTAGGGGTTTTGAGGTGTGATTTTGAGTTTTAGCGTTGTTTAGGGTGTTCTGAAGGCTTGAGCAAGTCCGTATTATGATTTGGGACTTGTTGGTATATTTGTACGGGGGCTCGGGTGGGCCCAAGTGCCGCTCGGGCACCAAATGAGGCCAAAAAATAGCAACATACAGCTGCTGGTGCACCTGATCTGGTGTGACCGCACCTGCGGTTTCCCAGTTGCAGGTGCGTGCCCGCTCCTCTGGTCCATGCCTCGCAGGTGCGGCTTCAGGTGAGGCTGCCCATTTCTCGCAAGCGCGGATAAAATCTGCAGGAGCGGAGCCGCAGGTGCGGGCTCCCCTCCGCAGGTGCGAGCCCAGACCCATGGTCCAATTCCGCAGGTGCGAGATTCTCCTCGCAGGTGCGAGATTCTCCTTGCTGGTGCAAGACCGCAGGTGCGGAATCCCTGTAAGCAGTGAGTTATTTAAAACACGGGAAAGAATCATTTCAACCCCATTTCTTCCTCCATAGTCAACCTTGAGAGCTTGGAAAAGAGCCAAACGACCTAGCTACTGAAAGGTAAGTGATTTCTACTCTAGTGTTAGTTTAATAGATGGATTCCTAGGTAAATTAACCTCCTAAGTAGTGAAAATCAAGGGTTAGAGTAAAAACCTAGGGCTTTATAAAATTTGGGGAATTTCCCACTAACTAGCTATGAAATCATACAAAAATCATATATTAATGATCCTTAGGTTATGGGTAAGTGTTTCCTTCGAGTATTTCAGAAAATCCGAGCATGTGGGCCCGGGTGTATTTTGGGATTTTTCAAAGTATGTTGAAATAACTACTTAATTAGGTAAATTCCATACTTTTAAGCATAGATTAATTCATGTATACCATATTTGACTAGTTTCAAGTCCTTGGGAGACGAGTTTGGAGTTTTGGGCGCGTTCTTGACCCGAAAAGTAGGCTCGGCACGAGGTGAGTCTCCTTTCTAACCTTGTAAGAGGGAATTGTCCCCATAGGTGATTATAAATAATTGCATGTCCTTATTTGCGGGGGCTACGCACACACGAAGTGACGAGAGTCCGTGCGTAGCTACTACTATGTTATGTTAGGTAGTTTTAGGACTCACAAGCATGCTTTTATGTGCCTTATATGTGACCCTAAATATATTTCGAGTTGCCTAGTGTCCTTGAATTTGTATTAGAATATTTAAGAAGTTATATTAAAAATTTACATTTCTTGAACTCTTGTCTTTAAGTATAATCTTTGTTGAATCCCTTAACTCTTGATAACTCTGTGTATGTATACGGGCACCCGCGTCGCATGTATGATTCGTGAGTGGGATAGCCCTACCATTATGTCAATCGTGTCTCATGTTCGATTCGCGAGCGGAGTAATAGATGCATCTATGGTTCGAGTTGTTCGACCCTCGGCAGTGCACATTTATTTTCGCGACGCTTCGGCCATACGCTTTCGGCATATTATGTGCTAATACATTGACTGTAAGTTTTGTGATACTTGTATCAATTGACTTATAGGAACTTTATATGCAAAGGTAATTATAAATTGATACTTGGTTTTTCTTGTCTTCGTGATTATTACGACTGATATTCCTGCTTAGTCTTCATGTAAATTATGTTATATTATTTTGGCCCTAGTAAGTATCACGTCAACTTCTCGTCACTACTTCTTCGAGATTAGACAGGATATTCATTGGGTACATATTTGTTTATGTACTCATGCTACGCTTCTATACTTAATTGTACAGGTTCTGAGGCAGGTGCATCTGGGTATTCGTACGGAGTTCGTCCCTAACCTATTGTTGGTGTGGGCTTCTCGGTGAGCTGCTTTCCTTGAGGTTTCCTCCGTAGCAGCACCTTGGAGTTCCTCTCTTCCTTTTGTTATGTTTGTTTATATTCTCATCAGACAGTAGGGCAAACTTGTATTTTCTTTTGGATTCTCATATCTATTAGATGCTCGTAGACTCGTGACGCCAGTTCCTGGCACACCCACGTAGTGGATATTATATTCTTTTGGGTTGTAATTATTGGTGGTGACTAATTTGGTTATTTCTCTCTTTATGGTCGTTTAAGTTACCTATTAAATTCGTGATTAAGTTCTAAAGTTTCACAAGTATCGGAAAAATGTTTAATAAATAAAAAGAGGATCACTAGCAATTAAGGTTGGCTTGCCTGACATCGGAGTTGGGCGCCATCGCGACTTAAATTAGGATTTGTGTGATGACCCAAAAGGTCATCTTATTTAATTTAAGCTATATCTGTGTTCCGAGGCTCCGAGAGCCTCCGTTAGTCTCACCTCAATATGCGTGCGAAGCCCGGGCGTGTAGCCGGGAAGCTATTATGTGAAAATTTGATAAAAATGAGTTTTGATAATTAATAAATGAATATAGTTGACTTTGGTCAACTTTTCTGGTAAAAGGACCTGGACCCGTGATTCGACGGTCCCGGAGGGTCCGTAGGAAAATATGGGACTTGGGCATATGCTCGGAATCGAATTCCGAGGTCCCAAGCCCGAGAAATGAATTTTTAGAAGAAATTATTTTCTGAAAATAATAAAGGATTTTGAAAAATGAATAATTATGTGAAAAGCCGTGTTACCGGGTCCGTATTATGGTTCTGGAGCCCGAAACAGGTTTATTATATATGACTTGTCTTAATTGTAAAATTTGGTGAAAAACGGGCGTGAATTGAGTGGTTTCGGNGTGGTGTCATTTATAACTTATCTGCAAAGTTTGAAGTCATTCCGAGCAGGTTAGGCCGGTTCGATGTTTTGAAATGAATTCAAGAATTTTAAGTTCTTAAGATTTGATTAAATAAGTTTTGGGTTTTGATTTCGAGTTCCGCTGTTGTTTTTCGTGTTCCTAAAGTTCGAGCGAGTCCGCTTAGTGATTTAGGACTTGTTGGTATATTTGGACAGAGGCTCGGGTGGGCCCAGGTGCCTCCCAGACCCCGCGCGAGGCCAAAAACCACTGTTGGTGCACAGCAGCTGGTGTGACCGCAGGTGCGGTTGCCCAGCCGCAGGTGCGGGACCGCCCCTGCGGTCCCAGCCTCGCAGGAGCGATCCCCAGCCTTTTGCCCAGAGTCCGCAGGCGCGAGACTCATCTTGCAGGCGCGATCCAGGCCCTCGCAGGCGCGTGATTTTCCGCAGGGGCGACCAAATTCCCGCAGGAGCGGCCTGCGCAAGAGCGGATCCTTTTCCGCAGGAGCGGCCCCTTCTGGGCTGGCCCAAGACCGCAGGTGC
>ML294896.1:828-19511 GCA_005239495.1 Nicotiana undulata | reverse complement strand
TGTCTGGTGCAGCCAAGACTTGGTGGAGAGACTATTGCCTAGCCAGACCAGCTGGGTCTTTACGGTTGACTTGGGCTCAGTTCACAGAGGTATCCTTCAGTCCACCTCGGAGATTGCAAGGTAGACCCGCAGACGTTCGTGGGCCTTGACGTCTCCTCTATCCCTTTTTCTTCCTTCATATCTTTTTCATTTATTTCCAAAGACAGTTGTATACATTTATTGTTCAGCCCTTAGTTGTAGTAATCTTTTAGTGTGTTCGTGAGTTAGTGACTCCAGATTCGGGGATTGTTACAACGTATTGTACTTGTTTAGATAATTTAGTCCTGTTTTGATCTATTTCCGTTGTTATATTGTAAACTATTTTTGGTTAATTCTATTAATTTGGTGTTATCATGTTAGTTTAACTGCACACGTTGACTTGTCTAGCGGGTTCAACGTTAGACGCAGTCACGACCTGAAGGGTGGGATTTCGGGTCGTGACATATATAGGTTATATTTGGAATGCTGTCTTTGAGAATTTAAATAGGTTATTAGACTTCACGTAGAATTCTATTATAGAATTATATGAGAAAGAGACTTTGCTATTATTTAAAATAAAAAAAGATAAAGGGTAAAATAGAATATAAAGTAATAAGTTAGGCATAATTTGAAAGAAAATAGGAAATAATCCCACAACACCAAATCGGTTGTTTAAAAAAATGGGACTTTTCATTGTTTCGCAATAATGAATTTAACAATACAATACAACAAATTTTAATTAAACAATCAAAACAAACATTGTTCTGGAAAAACAATACAATACGATACAATGGGTAACAACCATCCAAACAAGCTGTAAGTATCCCACTCTGAAACCACAAACAAAACCTCTCAGCAAGTCACATAAGCAGAAAAAGATACGGGGGAAGGAGTAAATAGGAAATCGGGGCTAATACTCTCAAAACGATCGGCCGGATCGTTACAACTGTAATATAGAAATTCTAATATGCTAAAGCGCTTTTCAACCTTATTCCCAAGATTATACACCTTATATATAATCTTAAATTATTTTCACTTTGAAAATAGTATAAATTTATATAAAGACTCCAAATCTAAAATTAAATCGATCTTATTAAACAAAAATAAAAATAACCAAAAGTTTGTTCTGAGATTATTTTTTGTAATGTCAACGACCAAACAGACCCTAATAAATTACTGATAATAATATATGATTAACTACCTCTAAATTAAATTCGATATATATTTTTCTGAAAGAATACATGACATAGTTTGATTATTTTTCATTAACGATAAGGCGATAACATGAAAGAGTAAATGATAATATAGCTGTAGAATCAAGATTTAATATTAAGGTAATCATGCGTGCATCATGAACAAAAAGTATCCAATTTACGAGTCTAAGCAACGCAAAAAGAAGACATATAATTGATGTTGTCCCGAATAACTTGAACACAAACCCTACAAATACCATATTCTTCAACCAATCTCTCTCTTTCCTTCTTTCCCTTTCTCCATTTTATTCTTTACCATACTCAAAAGTGACAAAGGGGCAAATTCGTAGGTTCGATTCCTGCTGGATGTTTNATTCACTATGAAAATTGACATGACACAATCCCTGAAGAGTATGATGTGCCCGGCCTTGCTTCTCTTGATCCCCACCCACCTCCCGTAGAGGCGGGTCAATATCAATATCTATACCAGAGATTGCTTTTAGCTTTATCTTTTCAGAGACAGGAGAATTCCTTCTGTACTTACAAGAATGCTACTTAGGGAGAAGAATCTCTTGACTCAGGAGCACCTGAATCTATTCTTTCTGTGTCCCACATCCGCCTATGTTAAAGCATCCGCCCATTCCTCAGTGAAAGGAAATGCTACTCAGGGATCAAAAAAGAAAGCTGGTGCCTCGTCAGAAAGACTTGGTTCGTAGAGTAGAGGCCTTTCCCCAAGATATTGGTTTTAAGCCCCTCTCCTTAGAGTCAAGTGGCTTTCACTCCTTGACTAACATTTTCTATTCCCCTTCGACCGGTCGTAAAAGGAAAGGAGAATAACTGAGATAGTATGCTATGCGCAGACTGACTTGCTGCTTGCTGAGTACAGAAAAATTGGATTACAGGAACAACACAAGTAGCACAAATCCACATTGTGCACTTAGGTGCATACTTATTTGAACAAAACGCAAGATCTTCTCTTCTCTTTATTCTGGTTTTCGCTTGTTTTGGGATTCACATTCATTTTAGACAACTAGTTTTAATACAAGCGTTGTGCGTGTTTCCCATCTCAATAAGTATTTTTTGAAAGAAAATTACATATGTTTTTAATATTGTGTTTAAGTTATAAAATAAAACGTACGATTCTGAAATTATAGAACATTGATCCTGTATAGCCGACTCAATAAAATAAAACTTTGTTCATAGAAGTCCTCAATCATTATTCCATCTATTCACCTTGAATTATGTTCCAATTTTATGTTTATCAGTTCAATTTCATACGTTATCGTGCTTCCTTTTTAGTTTCAGTAAAAATGTATAGCCCTTGAAGATTTAAGACTATTCTGATTTTTTCTTTTCAAAAGCTATTCTCAAATTTATTCTAAAAAACATAATCTCACGACCCAAAATCCCTCATTAAGAGTTGTGATAGCACCTAGTTTCCCAACTAGGTAAGTCAGTCGCTCAACATTATTTGAAATAATGAAAACATGAATTAACGAAAACGGAGTTTAATATAAATGCGGAAATAAGAGTAATACATGCCAAAGCAGCAAATACTCAACATAATATCCCAGAACTAGGTGGTACCGAGTCACAAGCTCTAACTAAATACACGAGAAAATACAATACTGTTTGAAATACATAAACAGTAGAAATGAAACAAGATGGTGACTCCGAGGCCTGCGGTCGTATCATGCAGGGATACCTTGAAGTCTCCGGTGTGCAATGCCTCACCGGCGATCAGTCATGTCCGAAGTAGTGTGAATAGCATAATCGGTACATAGTAAATATCAAGACTAATCTCGGCAGAGTAGTGACGAGGTTGAAGGTTTGATACTCACTATACAAATAACCTGTGTTATGAATATATCAAAGAAAACTGATAATCGAAATATAATTGAGAACAATAATCACAACTCCTTTAGAGCATGTAATAAAATCTCAATGGTAAAACTAATTTTTTAATCAAAAGACATCAAATAGAGGTAAGGAATATGATGAATTGCCGAATACAACCATTAACCCCGGGTAAATGCCAAACGTAAGCTTTCCAAAATAATTATAAAATAAGAATAACAACTCTATCTCAACACAATCACAATAAGACTGAGAACACCCCGAAATATCACATAACACCATCAAAATTCCACTCTTATCACGTTGCATGCGCACATAAAAATGATATGCCACTTTTATTTCACCACATGCGCATATAGCCACCCATATTTTTCCACGTTGGTGGCTCGAGATAACGCCACCCTTATTTTTCCCCACGCACACAACCATAGACAAAAAATCACACAACAAAACCTTGCGTTGACACTCCCAATCAATTCTCTCAACTTGTCAACAAGTGCCACAATACCACAAAATAATAATGCCAAATACAACAATATCACAATAACAGAACCAAGTATCATCAAAGTATAAGTTCACAATTTTCAACAACCGTGGACTAGGACATAACAGATAATCATAGAATTGCAGGGATGTTTGATAGATCAATCATGTTATGCTTAAAGTGATTTCACGAGTTTCATGTGATGTTCATTATCACATTAAGGCATCTAAACAACCTAAATTCTATGCTGGTCAAAATTACACATAGTGCACATATACATGCTCGTCGCATCATGTACACGCCACTTAACACATCATAGAAATCAACAATTAGGGCTAGCATCTAAGGCGTATTTTCCCACACAAGGTTAAGCAATTGTGATGAACCAAATGGTCATCTTATGTTTTAGAACTCAATTATTCCATCTTTAGCATTAAAAATCTCATTTTTACCCTTCTCAATTTGTGTGCGCAGTCGGACGTTATTTCTGAAAAGCTTTTATGTTGGAAATGATGAAAACAATAATTTTTGGCCTAAAAAGTTAATTTTAGTTGACTTCGGTCAATATTTTGAGTAAACGGACCCGGACCCGTATTTTGACGGTCCTGGTGGGTTTGTAGTGAAATATGGGACCTGAGCGTATGCTCGGAATCGAATTCCGAGGTCCCTAGCTCGAGATAAGAATTTGTGTGAAAAATGGAAATACTGAAATTTTAATGGTTTTAAGAAATTGGCTAATGTTTGATCTTGTTGGTATCGGGTTCGAATTTTTGGTTTCGGAGCCTGGTATAGGTCCGCTATGATATTTATACCCTATATGTGAAATTTGGTGAGAAATGGAATTGATTTGACGTGATTCGGACGTTCGGATGAGAAAATAGGAATTTTAAAGTGTTCTTGAGAACTTCATATGTTTTGGTGCTAAATTCATAGTTTTAGGTGTTATTTTGGCGATTTGATCACACGATCAAGTTCGTATGATGTTTTTAGACTTGTGTGCATGTTTGATTTTGAGCCCCGAGGGCTCGGGTGAGTTTCGGATAGGCTACGAAGTGAAATGAACTTAGGAAAAATTGTTGGCGTGCTTCAGGTTCGCAGGTCTCGCAATTGTGAGACCTTACTCGCAAATGCGAGCCTTGCATTTGCGAAGAAGAATCGCAATTGATAGCATGGGTGGGGACTGGGTAGTCTCGCATTTGCGAGAATAGAGCCGCATTTGCGGAAGTCCAGGTTTTCATATGCGAAGGCTGCAGAAATACGAGGGTTTCGCATTTGCGATTGCGAAACTCAAGTCGCAAATGCAACATCTGCAGCTGATAGGTCTTGACTTAGACGAGATTTTTCTCATTTTTCAAAACCTTCAAAGCAAGAAAACCATCTAGGCAATTTTTTGTGATTACCCAAAGGGTCATCTTATGAATTAAGACTCCATTCCAGGCTCATTAGCCTTAAAAGACTAATTTTAAATACCTCAATTTGTGTGCGCAGTCTGGGCGTGAATCCGAAAAGGTTTTATGTGAAAATACGAGAAATAGAAATTTCTAGAGTTAAAATTTGGTTTAGTTGACTTTGGTCAATATTTTGAGTAAACATACCCGGATATATGTTCTGACGATCTCGAGAGGCCCGCAGTAAAATATGTGAATCGGGCGTATGCCCGAAATTGAATTCTGAGGTCCCTAGCCTTATAAAAAAGTTTTTGAAGAAAATTGTTGTGCTGAGTTTTAAAGGAAATAAAGAAATGAATCAATGTTTGAACTCATTAGTACCAGGACCTTATCTTGGTTCTGGAGTCCAAGACAAGTTTGTTATGATAGTTAAATCCTATTTGTGAAATTTCATGAGAATCGAAGTTGATTTGATGTAATTCGGACATCCGGTTGAAATGTTAGAAAATTTAAGTGTTCTTGAGAAAATCATGAGTTTTGAGGTTAAATTCATAGTTTTTGATGTTATGTTGATGATTTGATAAAAATATCAAGTCCGTGTGATGTTTTAAGACTTGCGTGCATATTTGGTTTGGAGCCCCGAGGGCTTGGGTGAGTTTCGGATAGGTTTAGGCTATATTGCGGCTGTTTTTGATGCTTCATCGTCGTTTCTTCAAGCATAAATGACACCACACTAAGAAAATTAGAGCCAAATTTAGTTTTTATTGAGCCATTAGATCAGTATCGTAATTACAGAGCTATAGGAAAAAGAATCATCGAATTTGGACATCGTATGAGGAAGTTATGCCCATTTTAGTGTCGGAAAAATACTGTTGGCGCCTGATGTCGAAAATGCGAACTCCGGGTCGCAAATGCGATATCTGCAGCCTATTAAATTAGTTCTTTGACAAGATTTCACCCATTTTTTAATTCTCTCAAACCCTAAACCTCCATAGGCGAATTTTCAAAGACCCAAACTTCTCCAAATCATTTGTGAGTGATCTTTAACTAATGCCTTTCACTCCTTAACAACTTTTAACAAGAGTTTGAACTTAGAATCTATAGTTTTCGTGGTAAAAATTAGGATTTTTGGGTAGAACTTAGGAATTTCAAAATTTGGGGAATTGGACCTCCAATTGAGGTTGCATTCCGATACGAATTGCATATCCGGGCTCGGGAGAGAATGGGTAAACGGGTTTTGGTCCGAACCTCGAGTTTAGACCAAGTGGGTCTGGGGTCAATTTTTGAATTTGAATAGGAAAACTTAGGAAAACCATTATTTTTCAATAAAGTTGATTCCTTTGGGCTATGATTGATAACATTGAACCAATTATGATTAGATTCGAGCGGATTAGAAGCAAATTGTAAAGGAAAGGCAGTGCTAGAACACTGAATTGCTTGTGAGATCGAGGTAAGTGCTTTGTTTAACCTTGACTTGAGGGAATAGGAATCCCCACTTATTTTCTATGTGAATTTTCATGTATGTGGTGTATAAGTGAGGTGACGAGTATCTATGCACCACCAAATTGTCTGTTAAACATGATCCCTTTTCCGCTTCCAACTTAATTGATTCCTATCTTAATATTTTTATGTCCATTATTGTTTCTATGGTTACTTGGCCTTATTACTTTGTTGTTATATATTTTTGTGGTTATTTTGGAAGAGTATCAGTTGTTTGTTTGGTTCCCTTGTGGTACAGAAAGGTTGTGCAGTTTGACTTTGTTTTTACGAGATGTATATATATTTATGTTCCTGTTGGTTTCATTTTTGTGATAAAAATGATGTGTTTATGTGGAGTATGGTTTTCTGTTTACAATTGTTGAAATAAAAGTGTTTTGAAAGGCTTGGCCTGAATTGTGAAAGTTTTTGATAAATAAATAAATTGATAGTGATAAGGGTGGAGAAATTGATAGTCATAAGAGTGGAGAAATTGATAGTGATAAGGGTGAATAATTGATAGTGATAAGGGTGGATAAATGCTAGTGATAAGGGTGGACATGTGGGACTGGGTTGCACGCCGCAATAAGTAATTGATAAGGGCGGACAATTATGTTTTACTGGATCAAAAAAAGAAATGTTTTTTTTGTGGGCTTTTGAAACTCAAGGATTTGAAACTTACAGATTTGAAAACTTACTGGTTTACTCTACTATTTTTCGTATTTCGTATTTACTTCTATTTTAAAAGTCAAAACTTTGGAAGTGTTGGAAATTTATGAGAGATCTTGGTTACAGCTGAGACCTTGAATAGGCGACTGAGTTATTGTACTTATTATTGCAGTTCATCCTTCTTGTTTGTGTGTAGAATATTTTTCTTGCTTTATTATATGTATTGTTACAGGTTAAGTTATAATTGCCCCGCCATAGCCTCGTCACTACTTCGTCGAGTTTACGCTCGGCATTTACTCAGTACATGGGGTCGGTTGTACTGATACTACACTATGCACTCTTTTGTGCATTTCCAGGTACTGGTCTGAGTTAGGAGATGTTAGTAGCTGGTGAAATTTCTCGGAGACACGAGGTAGATCTGCTAGCGTCCGCAGATTCCTGGAGTCATCACTTATTTTCAGACACTGTTTTACTTCTTTCAAAACAGATTATTATTTTACTTCTTCAACATATTATTTGTAACATTCTTAGTAGTTCGTGAATTGTGACACCAGACCTTGGGATAGTCTTATGATTAGTTATTTGGTTAGAGGCCCGGTTTGGGTATTCATTTATTATTTTATTTGCGGAAATTTGCAATGGCAATAATAAAGCATAGTTTATTGTGAATCATTTTTGTTATGGTTGAATGGATTTTAATGAAAATTAACTAAGTAAATTCTAACACGGCCTTGCCTAGGAAGTGTAGTGTTAGGCGCCATCACGATCCCGAGTGTTGGGAATTTTGGTCGTGACAAGTTGGTATAAGAGCTCTAGGTTTCTTAGGTCTCACAATTCACGAACAAGATTAATAGAGTCTGAAGGATCGGTACGGAGACGTCTGTACTTATCTCTCAGAGGCTATCAAGTTAGAAAAAAACTCCATTTTTATTCTCTTCTACTCTATCGTGCGGATCTTGTTACCTCTAACATTGAATGAATCCTTCTACTCACTTGCAAATGGCGGGAATGTGTGTTTTCTCCCGCGGATCGACATATAAGGTTCTTCCGCAACGCTAGTCCTAAACTGCATATGGTGCGAGAAAACTTTCAATAAATAACCCTAATCATGGCACGTGAAAACTCAAGTGGAAAACAAAACTCAAGGCCTAAGTGGAATTAGTGAGTCTCAAAAGGGAACCACATATAACCCGAGAAACTATTTGTGAATATAAGAGCAAGAATTCATACGGGATATTGTGTGATAATAGTACCTGCTTCAACCATTTCTTTCCTTTCAAAACAAGCCACAAGTCAGTACGGAAGTTAATCATGTTGGCACCAAACAAGCCACAAAGTTAGCCTAAGGGCACAACCTCAATTTAAACCTTCCATTCCTTCTAAATTAACAAAATTATACCCACACTACAAGATCAACTCTCTAAAAGAAAGCCACGAAGCTATCTATAATCAAGGAGAGGTAAAGTTATCAGTGTGTACTGTCAATATTGAGCCTCACAAACTCAAGATTGACAATAGGGTATATGTTACATCATAGTTGAGCAACCTTACACCATGTAAGGCATCACATTACTTTTGGTTGTGGACTTTTCGCTTATAAATAAAACTAGCCCTAGGCGCTCAGCCTAGTAGATTTACTATAAAAAAAAATTCAAGGAGAGGTAAAGAAAAGGGAAAAGATCAACTGGTTATCAAGGATACACCGCTAAAAATAAAACATACCCTGCATAATTTCAATATAACCATCCACACGAGAACAAGGCTGTGATGACCCGAAAGGTCATCCTAAGTAAATCTAGCTAAATCTGTGTTTCGAGGCCCCGAAAGCCTCCATTAATCTCACCTCAATATGCGTGCGCATCCCGGGCAGGTAGCCAGGAAGCTTTTATGTGAAAACTTGATGAAAAATAAAATTTCTAATAACTAATTGATTAAAGTTGACTCTGGTCAACCTTTTTAATAAACGGACCCGGACCCGTGATTTGATGGTCCCGGAGGGTTCGTAGGAAAATATGGGACTTGGGCGTATGCCAGGAATCGAATTCCGAGGTCCCAAGCCCGAGAAATGAATTTTTAAAGAAAATTGTTTTCTGGAAATAATAAGGACTTTTGAAATATAAATTTGATTTGAAATATCTGATACCGGGCCCATATTATGGTTCCGGAGCCTGGAACAGGTTTAATATATGTTATGTGTTTTATCTGTGAAATTTGGTGTAAAACGGACTTGAAATGACGTGATTCAGATCAAAATTGGAATAATTAAGCCTTATGAAATTTTAAGAAAATTCTATGAGTTTTGGGGTTTAATCCATTGATTTTGGTGACATTTTTGTCATTTGAAAGTTTGAATAAGTCCGTGGGATGATTTGAGAGTCGTGTGTGTTTTTGGTTTTGAGCCCTGAGGGCTCGGGTGAGTTTCGGGTAGCTATCGGGGTGTAAAAGAGTAAAAAATCTTGTGTTTTGACTAGTTTCTGGTGTCTGATGTTTCCTTCAGTGCGATTGCACTAGAGTCCATGCGATTGCACAGAGTAATAGTGGGGTCTGGGCTCAGGGGTCAAAATGGTCAGTGCTATCGCACCATTTAGGCTGCGATCGCGGAGGGGTCTTGGGGAGTTACTGTGCGGACGCGGGGTGTGGTGTGCGACCCTACATGGTTAGCATAGGTCTGGGGGGCTGGTTAGCATAAGCCTTGTGCGATCGCGCTCATGCTTCTGCGATCATAGAGCTTAAAGTTCCATACATTGTGCGATCGCATCCCTCCTTTCGCGATCGCACAAGTATAATTTCTCCAGCTATTTTAAAAGCTCCAAAACATAATACTAAACGGGATTCTTAACATTTTTCACCTTCCCTTTCTTCTCCAAACCCCATTGACGACCTCCAAGCCATTCTTCTTCCATAACTACTTGGGTAAGTGATTCTAACTCTATTTTCTTCCATTTTTCTCCATCTATCACTAAAATCTAGGTCTTAAATCATAAAATCAAAGTAGAAATTAGAGGTTTTGGGTAGAGTTAGGTTTTTGGGAATTTTGGGTAATTCAATCCCAATTTGGGGTCGGATTTTAAAACAAATTATATATTCTAACTCGTGGGGGTATGGGTGATCGGGTTTTGGTCCGAGCCTCGTGTTTGGACCAAGCGGGCTCGGGGTTGAATTTTGGTATTTTTGGAAGAATGCTAGGAATTGTATAATTAGGCTATGGGGCTGTGTTAGTGAGTCATTATTGATATTATTGAGTTAATTATGCCTAGATATTATCGTTTCGGAGTCAGATTCTAAAGGAAAGGCGGTATTAGAGGCTTGATTGCTATTTTTGGACCCGAGGTAAGTGTCTTCCCTAACTTTGGTAAGGGAATAGATATTGTGTGCTATGTGTTATGTGTTTATCATGTTCAATGCATAGGTGAGGTGACGAGTACCTATGCATTGTGTGTCAAGCATGCCCGTGAGTCTATTTCTGATAGATACCTTGTTGCTACTTCCATGATTCATTATGTTATGAAAATGTCTCTACTTGGGAGTTGTTTGTTGTTGGAAGACTTGGTTGATGAACTCATGATGTATTAGTTCGGTTGGGAACCCATTTTTTAAGGATATGTATATTGAAGAGATTGTTTATAGCTGAGACCCTTGCCGAGCAATTATTGTGATATTGATTAATGTTTTCTCCTTGTCGGGTGATTTGAACTATATTTCCACTATGTTGTATTCCTTACCATTGATATTTGTCATTGTTTTGGTGAGGAAGAGTGTAAAGCACGAAGGGTGATGTCGTGCCATGATTTACATTGATTATAAGCACGAAGGTTAATGTCGTGCCATGATTTACATTGAATATAAGCACGAAGGTTAATGCCGTGCCATGATTTATATTGATTATAAGCACGAAAGGTAATGCCGTGCCATGATTTATATTGCCTCACATTATACATTGCATTGTGAGGAAGAGAGTAAAAGCACGAAGGGTGATGTCGTGCCATGATTTATATTGCCTCACATTATACATTGCATTGTGAGGAAGAGAGTAAAAGCACAGAGGGTGATGTCGTTCCATGATTTATATTATCTTATATTATACATTTCATTGCGAGGAAGAGAGTAAAATCACGAAGGGTGATGTCGTGCCATGATTTATATAATCTTATATCATACATCGCATTGTGAGGAAGAGAGTAAAAGCACGAAGGGTGATGCCGTGCCATCACATACATTGCTCGCATTAATACTTGTTACGTTAATATTCTTGTTAATATTACTCTCTTGCTTTCTCCTATGTGTTAATTAATCGTTCTTATTTCTCACTTGTTACCCCTATTAACTGCTCCCGTATCCCATGCTTATCTGGTTATTTCTGCGTTTGTCTGTGCTATATCTTGTAGAACTGTACAAGTAGATTATCTTTGTCAAGTCTAGCCACGTCACTACTTCGGCCGAGGTTAGGCTCGGCACTTACTCAGTACATGGGGTCGGTTGTACTGATGCTACACCTGCACTTCTCTATGTTGTGCAGATCCTGCAGCCGGACCCAGTGGACACCGTTAGAGGGAGTATCCTTCAGTCTACCACGGAGATTCCGAGGTAGACCCCCAGACATTCGTGGGCCTCGGCGTCTCCTCTATCCCTATTTTTCCCATCCTGTCTTGTTTATCTCCTAGTTTCTGAGACAGTTCATGTATTATTTTCTTCAGACTTTGTATTTAGGAATCTTATAGACAATTCGTGAGTTAGTGACTCCAGGTTCTAGGATTGTTGCAACGGATTGTATTTTGTTATCATCACTTAGTCTCGAAATCTATTTACTTTTGTTGTTAAAAATAATAAATTGTTTCTAGCTATTTCTATTAATTCGGTATTAAGATGATAGTGTAATTTTACACGTTGGCTTGTCTAGCGGGTTCAACGTTAGACGCAGTCATGGCCTGAAGGTGGGATTTCGGGTCGTGACAATTTGGTATCAGAGCGCTAGGTTGCTTAGGTCTCACAACTCACAGACAAACTTGGTAGAGTCTGAGGGATCGGTACGGAGACGTCTGTATTTATCCTCCAGAGGCTGCAAAGTTAGGAATAACTCCACATTTCTTCATCTCCATCGTGTGAATTTATTTTATCATCGATGATTGAACTTGCCTACTCTTGTCCTCTCACTAATCTCGACAACATGCGAAGGGTCTACGACCGGACAAGAGATGAAGCCCAATGGTCGCTACGATCAAGGGAAGAGACAAAAGCAGACTGCAGTCTAAAGCTCGAACACCAACACTTATTGTACAGTTTCAAATGTATCTAGATGCGGAGGTTCTAGCTCAGTCAGTATATGTGGACTAGATCAGATTCCGGAAGGATTTATAGCTACTCCATGGTTGTAGGATTCACTAGTCTGTTTATTGAGGTTGGGCAAGTTACCAAACAAGTTCCACTCCATTTCAGTGGTATATCTTTTGAAGACCCACATGATTTTCTGTTCCGCTTCCAGGAAGTATTGCACACCATGGGAATAAGTGTAAAGCAACGGAGTTGATTTATATGAGTTGTGAAGTTTAACATCGTGAATTATCAGGTATTGTGACCTATGACTTCGTGCCACGTGGGGAAGTCCACTTTCAAGGAATAGATTGTGAGGCCATGTGTTATATCGACTTTGTCTTGGAATGTATAAGGCCGAGGATTTTGCAGGAGATAAGGCTGGGGATTTCGGTACGTCTTCCTCCTTAATAACCTTATACTTCAGTACCAAAGGAGTTATTCAAACAACAAGTCTATAAAAGTCTACTCAGCGTGGGAATTTCCGCGACTCAGGGTAGGTTGATACCTTATGTCGGCTAGTGGTAGAAATTGTCCTAGACTTGGGAGAGTCATATTTCATCAGAGCACTCAGGATACGTGCCCCATTGCAGTTACAATTCAACTACATGACCACCTAGGGAAAAAGGAGTCGGAATGTCGAAAGTGGAGGTTAGATTCATAGAGGTGGAGACCCAGTCGGTTGATATGTTTTCTATCGTATGGATGAAGTCGTTACATTAAATGGTTTCCTTAAAAAGACAATCTCTAATTAATATAAGTAATGATTTTTCTGAACTTAATTAGGTTATGCATATCTAATAAAATTCTTCTAATATGCTCCACTTTTGGGTGAGCTTCGTAACTCTAAAAATCTACTTATGTGAATACTTGTATTGAGAAATTCTATGGGGATAACTGTGTTTAACATTACGTGTTGGAATTTTGCTTAACGGGAAATATTTAAATGAAGGAAATGGAATGTTTCGATTGGCAGGATATGCATATTGCTTGTGATTCAGGATTGAGGACGAGATCCTCGCGTGTCATTATGATTTGGTATGTTTTAGCCGGGCTACGTGCCGCGGTGGGAGCTATGTAAAGACAAGACCCTTGTGATGGAAATTCTTGTGTTTAAAATTCTCCCTTGTGAATTAAATTTTTGTTTTGTTTTCTTTCCTTACTTTAATACGGACCGGGAGTCGTGCTTGTTAAACTTATTAATTATGTATGAAATAAGAGTAATAATAATAATATTAATAGGTAAATAAATAAATGAATAAACTAATTAACTATCTGTGCGTAATTCGCCAATTCGAGCCAATTATGGAGCCTTAACCTACAAGATAGGTGCCCGCCCAAGTGTTGTTAGATGGGACACGTTATTTTTGATAATTGTGAGGTCTTCAAGTATCATATCTCGATATCAGCAGAGTTGAAGGAATTAAAGGAGCAGTCATAGGATTATTTGGATAAAGGCTTCATTAGGCCTAGTGTTTCTCCTTGGGGTGCTCCAGTGTTGTTTGTCAAGAAACAAAATGGCTCGATAAGGATGCGTATTTACTACCGACAGTTGGATGAGGTTACAATTAGGAATAAGTATCCTTTTCCGAGGATTGATGACCTAATAGATCAGCTTCAGGGTACTACAGTGTTTTCCAAGATAGACTAGAGATCTGGTTACCATCAGCTGAGGATCAGGGCGTCGGATGTTCATAAGACGGCCTTTCGCACTCGTTATGGGCATTATGTGTTTTTGGTTATGTCGTAGGGTTGACGAATGCCCTCGCTGCTTTCATGGAGTTGATGAATCTGGTGTTCAGGCCTTATTTGGACTCGTTCGTGATTGTGTTTATTGATGATATCTTGATATATTCTTGTAGTGAGAGGAGCATGAGCAACATCTTCGGGTTGTCCTCCAGACTCTGAGGGACAGGCAGTTGTACGCCAAGTTTTCTAAGTGCAAGTTCTGGTTGAGTTCTATGGCATTCTTTGGCCACATTGTGTCGGCCGAGGGCATTCAGGTGGATCCGAAGAAGGTTTCAGCAGTTAGAGATTGGCCTAGGCCCACTTCAACCATAGAGATTCGGAGTTTCTTAGAGCTAGCGAGCTATTATCGCCGGTTCGTGGAGGGATTTTCATCTATCGCAGTCTCGATGACCAAGTTGACGCAAAAGAGTGTTCAGTTCAGATGGTCTGAGGAGTGTGAGGCGAGCTTTCAGAAGCTCAAGACAGCATTGACCACATCACCAGTGTTGGTATTGCCCACAGGTTCAGGTTTGTATACCGTGTATTGTGATGCTTCACGAGTGGGGCTTGGTGAGGTATTGATGCAGGATGGCAAGGTCATAGCCTATGCATCTTGTCAGTTGAAGGTCCATGAGAAAAATTATCCGGTTCATGACTTGGAGTTAGCAGTTATTGTTCACGCGTTGAAGATCGGGAGGCACTATTTGTATGGGGTACCATGTGAGGTATTCACTGATCATAAGAGTTGCAGTATCTGTTCAAGCAAAAGGAGTTGAACATGAGGCAGAGGAGGTGGTTGGAGTTGCTGAAGGATTATGATATAAGTATTCTCTATCATCCGGGGAAGGCCAATGTGGTGGACGATGCTTTGAGCCGGAAGTCAGTCAGCATGGGTAGTCTTGCCTATTTGTCAGTCGGAGAGCGACCTCTTGCTTTGGATGTGTAGGCTTTAGCCAACCGATTTGTGAGATTGGAGGTTTCAGAGACTGGCAGTGTTTTGGCCCATACCGTCGCCCGTTCTTCATTGTATGATCGTATTCGTGCTAGTATGATGACCCTTGTTTATGTGCTCTCGGAGATACGATTCGGCACGGGCGTTCCAAGCAGGTCACAGTTGAAGCCGACGGAGTTTTGAGGATGCATGGTCGTATTTGCTTACCCGATGTCGATGGCACTCGTGAGTTGATACTACAGGAAGCCCATAAATCCCGGTATTCTATTCATCCGGGCGTCGCAAAGATGTACCAGGACTCGCGACAACATTATTGGTGGCGTAGGATGAAGAAGGATATTATAGCTTATGTAGCTTGGTGCCTGAATTGTCAACAGGTTAAGTATGAGCACTAGAGACCCGGTGGTCTGATGCAGCAAATTCAGCTTCCCGAATGCAAGTGGGAGCGTATCACGATGGATTTTGTAGTTGGGCTTTCACGGACTCAGAGGATGATTGATGCAGTATGGGTTGTTGTGGATAGGCTGACCAAGTCAGCACACTTCATTCCTGTGTCGGTTTCGTATTCAGCGGAGAAGTTGGCAAAGATCTACATGAGAGAGATTGTCATATTGCACGGTGTGCCCTTATCTATTATATCAGACCGAGGTACTCAGTTTACCTCCCATTTCTGGATAGTATTTCAATGAGATTTGGGCACACACATTGAGTTGGGCACAACATTTCATCCTCAGACGGACGGATAGTCTGAGAGAACTATTCAGATTTTGGAGGATATGTTGCGAGCGTGTGTCATCGACTTTGGTGGTTCATGGGATCAGTTCTTGCCCTTAGAGGAGTTTGCCTACAACAACAGTTATCAGTCGAGCATCTAAATGGCTCCTTATAAGGCATTGTATGGTAGGCGGTGTTGGTCTCCAGTTGGATGGTTCGAGCCTGGAGAGGCTAGATTGTTGGGTTCCGAGTTAGTCCAGGATGCCTTGGACAAGGTGAAGATTATTCAGGATAGATTTCGTACAACTCAGTCCAGGCAAAAGAGTTATGCGGATCGTAGAGTTCGAGATTTGGCTTTCATGATAGGAGATCAGATGTTTCTTAGAGTGTCGCCTATGAAGGGCGTGATGAGATTCCAGAAGAAGGGCAAGTTGAGCCCTAGGTACATTGGTCCATTTGAGATTTTGAAAAAGGTAGGAGAGGTGGCCTACAGACTTGCCTTGCCAACGCATTTATCAGCCGTACATCCAGTGTTTCATGTATCTATGCTCCGGAGGTATATTTCAGATCCATCTCATGTTCTTGACTTCAACGGTGTCCAGTTGGACTAGGATCTGACTTGTGAGGAGGAGCCAGTAGCCATATAAGCTAGGCAGGTTCGTCAGTTGAGATCGAAGAGTTATCCTTCGGTTTGTGTTCAGTGGAGGGGTCACCCTGCCGAGGCAGCTACTTGGGAGTGCGAGTCCGATATGAGGAGTCGTTATCCCCAACTTTTCTCAGACTGAGGTAATTTTCTATCTCCGTTCGAGGACGAACGTTTGTTTTAGAGATGGAGATTGTGATGACCCGAAAGGTCATCCTAAGTAAATCTAGTTAAATCTGTGTTCCGAAGCCCCAAAAGCCTCTGTTAATCTCACCTCGATATGCGTGCGCATCCCGGGCAGGTAGTCGGGAAGCTTTTATGTGAAAACTTGATAAAAAATGAAATTTCTAATAATTAATTGATTAAAGTTGACACTGGTAAACCTTTTTGGTAAACAGACCCAGACCCGTGATTTGACGGTCCTGGAGAGTCCGTAGGAAAATATGGAATAGGGTGCCCGAAATCGAATTCCGAGGTCCCAAGCTCGAGAAATGAATTTTTAAAGAAAATTGTTTTCTGGAAATAATAAGGACTTTTGAAAATGAAATTTGATTTGAAATCTGTGATACCGGGCCCGTATTATGGTTCTGGAGCCCGGAACAGGTTTAATATATGTTATGTGACTTATTTGTGAAATTTGGGGTAAAACGGACTTGAGATGACGTGATTCGGATCAAAATTTGAATAATTAAGCCTTATGAAATGTTAAGAAAATTCTATGAGTTTTGGGGTTTAATCCATTGATTATTGTGATATTTTAGTGATTTGAAAGCTCAAATAAGTCTGTAGGATGATTTGAGAGTCGTATGTGTTTTTGGTTTTGAGCCCCGAGGGCTCGGGTGAGTTTCGGGTAGCTATCAGGGTGTAAAAGAGTCGAAAATCTGGTGTTTTGACTTATTTCTGGTGTCTGATGTTTCCTTCAGTGCGATCGCACTAGAGTCCATGCGATCGCACAGAGTAATCGTGGGGTCTGGGGTCAGGGGTCAAAATGGTCAATGCTATCGCACCATTTAGGCTGCGATCGCGGAGGGGTCTAGGGGAGTTACTGTGCGGATGCGGGTTGTGGTGTGCGACCGCACAGGGTTAACATAGGCCTGGGGGGCTGGATGCATAAGACTTGTGCGATCGCTCTCATGCTTCTGCTATCGTGGAGCTTAAAGTCGCATACACTGTGCGATCGCATCCCTCCTTCCGTGATCGCACAGGTATAATTTCTCCAGCTATTTTAAAAGCTCCAAAACAGAATACTAAACGGGATTCTTCACATTTTTCACCTTCCCTTTCTTCTCCAAACCCCATTGACGACCTCCAAGACATTTTTCTTCCATAACTACTTGGGTAAGTGATTCTAACTCTATTTTCTTCCATTTTTCTCCATCTATCACTAGAATCTAGGTCTTAAATCATGAAATCAAAGTAGAAATTAAGGGTTTTGGGTAGAGTTAGGTTTTTGGGAATTTTGGGTAATTCAACCTCAATTTAGAGTCGGATTTAAAAATAAATTATATATTCTAACTCGTTGGGGTATGGGTGATCGGGTTTTTGTCCGAGCCTCATGTTTGAACCAAGCGGGCCCGGGGTCGAATTTTGGTATTATTGGAAGAATGCTAGGAATTGTATAATTAGGCTATGGGACTGTGTAAATGAGTCATTATTGATATTATTGAGTTAATTATGCCTAGATATTATCGTTTCGGAGTCGGATGTTAAAGGAAAGGCGGTAGTAAAGGCTTGATTGCTATTTTTGGACGCGAGGTAAGTGTCTTGCCTAACTTTAGTGAGGGAATAAATATTGTTGTGATGACCCAAAAGGTCATCTTACATAATTTAAGCTGTATCAGTGTTCCGAGAGCCTCCGTTAGTCTCACCTCGTTATGCGTGCGCAGCCCGGGCATGTAGCCGGGAAACTATTATGTGGAAAAAATTGATGAAAATGAGTCTTGATAATTAATGAACGAATATAGTTGACTTTGGTCAACATTTCTGGTAAACGGACCCGGACCCGTGATTCGACGGTCCCGGAGGGTCCGTAGGAATATGTGGGACTCGGGCATATGCTCGGAATTGAATTCCGAGGTCCCAAGCCCGAGAAATGAATTTTTAAAGAAAATTGTTTTCTGAAAATAATAAAGGATTTTGAAAATGAATAATTATGTGAAAACAATGTTGCCGGGCCCGCATTATGGTTCCGTAGCCCGGAACAGGTTTATTATATGTTATGTGACTTATCTGTGAAATTTGGTGTAAAACGGAC
>ML294895.1:0-21208 GCA_005239495.1 Nicotiana undulata | reverse complement strand
GGAACTTCAGTGAAAATATTCCGTGCACGCGCTCGTCACCTCACGTACACGGGGTTTTTATAGGAAAAAAACCCAGTAAAAATGCCTAAGGGAGATTCCCCAACACAGAGTTGACAAGCCACTTACCTCGACTGCGTAAATCAACTCTATACCACTCTCTTGCCACGAGTATCCAACTCTAGGTGGACCAAATATATTCAATTCGATTGCATATTGTAAATATCATTTCAAGAAATCAAAGTAACTAATTAATTCGAAGCTAATATGCGAAATTAGGAATTTGACCAAAACGCCCCTCAGTCCCACATCTCATATTCGGGTAAAATTTATATTTTCCGAACTCTTATTCACTCACGAGTCTAACCATATGAAAATCCCTCAAATCGGAGGTCAATTACCCAATCAAAACCCCAAAATTAGGTCTAAGAAGTTTCTTCCATTTTCCCCCAATTTTAACTCAAAAATCATGAATTTAAGGGTGGGATTTAAGATTAGGAACGTGGAAATTAACCTATGGTGGTAGAAAATCACTTACCTCGATTACTCAGGTGAAAACCCCCTCAAAGATCGCCTCTCCCGAGCTCCCACAACTCAAAAATGGTGAAATAACATAACCCTCGGATTCTTAGAATATGAACAGGGATTTCGCACCTGCGGTACCGCACCTGCGGAAATATCATCGCAGGTGCAGGATTTCATTTAAAACCCCTGGTATCGCACTTGCGGCTGGCTGGTCACTGGTGCGGCTCCGCGCCTGCGGAAACCCACTCGCAGGTGCTTGATTCACTTAGGCTGGACAGAGGTCGCGCCTGCGGGTCTTTTGTCGCTGGTGCGGCTCCGCGCCTGCGAAAACCCAATTGCACCTGCGGAGACTGGGAAGGCCTGTCCCAACCTTGCACCTGCGGCTAGGGGCCGCTCTTGCGAGCTCGCACCTGCGGAATTTCCATCGTAGGTGCGGAAACACCAGAAAGAGCTTGGTTTAGCAATTTACCAAGTCCAAAATTCTTCCGTTAAGCATCCGGAACAACTTTGAGGCCCCCGGGACCTCAACCAAAACCACCAACTAGTCCAAATACCTTATTCGAACTTGGTCGAGCCTTAAAAACACGCTCCATAACATCAAAATCATCAAGTAAGAATAGATTCAAGCCTAAGAACTTAGGAATTTTCAAGAATTCACCTCCGACGCCGAACCACGTCTAAACTCGTCCGAATGACCTCAAATTTTGCACACAAGTCATAAATGACATTCCGGACCTGCTGTCGCTTTTGGAATTCCATTCCGAGTCCGATATCAAAATCTAACCTATCGGCCGAAATCGCTGAAATTCTAACTTTCGCCAATTCAAGCCTAAATCTACGTCTGGCCTCAAAAACACATTCCGGACACGTTCCCAACCCTGAAATCACTCAACGGAGCTAACGGAGTCGACGAATTTCCATTATGGATCCGTCTTCACATAGCTCCCGCTCCGGCCCAATTTCTAAGGTTAAAGCTCACCTTAAAGGACTATATGTCCAAAAACACTCCAATTTTCATCACTCAACGCTCCGAATCGTTCCATTAACCTAACAAGACATGGGAGGAACAGTTATCCGGGGATCGGGGCACTAAATCTCCAAAACAACCGGCCAGGTCGTTACAGCTGCATCATCCGGAGGCGTTCCGCAGCTGACAGAGTCTCCCTTCTATGTATTTGCATTTAATTTAAAGTCTTTGTCCAATTTGTTCTTCGGACAAGCATTGTATAATTGTATAAATTCTTATAAGTTGCTCATGTACTTGTGTCACCGGGTTCTGGGGATGTGTTGAGATTTATTTTATTAAAGTAAATAGATTTCTTGTCGTATTCAATTAACAAAGATTTATGTATTTGATTATGAAAATGCGAGGAAAAGTAACGAGTTCGAAAATGTTAAAATAGGAATGTATTTTCAACAAATTAATGATTGGCTTGCCTGACAGTGGTGTCCGGCGCCATCATGACCTTATGGGTTTTGGGTCGTGACAATAACGAGTTGATCGAAATTTCAAACACACCTGCAAATGTCGTAACAGTGGTTGAAGAAGATCCGAATGTACAGTTGTCTGGAAACAAGATCAAGAGAGTGTTTAAGAAGAAGAAAACAACATAAAGTGTTTGGATATGTAACAGTGGGGGGAACCAAAACTATCTTCTAAGTTAGTTTAGTAGTTTTATTAGTTATGAACAAGATATTTGTATCATTTCATGTTTTCCCTGATACTGAACTTCTCCGGTTTAGTTTGTTTGTTCTGAAACTTCAATACTTATGGACAAGTAATTTGAAGCTTTTCATGGTATTTTATGTTATGCCTTTTTGTTTTTATATACATACGACAAGCCATTGATTTCTACTACTCCATACATTTTTTTGTTCGTGGAGAGGCTACTTGCCCGTGTTTGTTATTTTTCGACCCATTTTATTGTTACGTTTGTTATATACGTTGTTGCGAAACTTTTTTCTATTCTTGGTTGATATATTTCTCCATCAAGCTATATAGATTGATGCGTCGTGAAGCATTGATGTTTGATGGGTAACCTTTAATTGATGTGAGGATGAAGCTGTCTCAATTTTTTAATAGATTGACAATGGCTGGAACTAGCATGACATGTTCATTCTACATCAATATAACGACGGAATTGAGCTGTTGTTTTATTAATTCGTTCAACATTCTGTCAAATTTTGTGTCCACAAGGGATTCGAGAAATTATGCAATTTATTTTGGCATTACACCATCGATTATAGGTTGAACATTAAGCATGTGATTGCAGCTTATTGCTCAATTTTTACGAAAATGGTAATACCCTGTTGTGGACTTGAATCTACTGCCATGGATGATTTTTCGAAGCCATTTTGTGCCATAATTTTGGTTGCTGCATAAGTTTTATTTGAACTAAAAATGCTTCTAAATCGATCGAACTAAAACAGAAATGGAACTTCTGGTTGCGAGTGACTTGCAATGGATGCCGAAGCACAAAACGGTTTGCTCGGATTCTGTTATCTTTAATCAGTCATGTTGTCATCAGCCATGTTAGCAGACATATGTAAACGTGGAAATCGCTTTACAACATAATTCATGGCATTTCAAATTATTTAAGGTCGCTACTGATAACAGTATAATTGTTGCAGAAAACTTATCGCATCAAACCAAATACTTAGTGCACGAGAGCTTAAAACTTTCAGTAACTGATGTGTCGTCTGGTCATCTAAACCATGTATTTCATAGCTTATAAATGCACCCATCAGGAATCTTTCCACAACTACAAACTAAGTGGTCAGAACCAAAAAACATAAAGCACCCTACATCATGCATCTTCAGCACCGATGTACGGATCGTTTCAACAAAACAAAGAGCGGAGAGAGAATATTTAAAGTGATGTATATTGCAGACTACATTTATGTCACGACCCCAAATCCTAACAGGCCGTGATGGAGCCTATCGTGGAACTAAGCTAGCCAATCATCAATTTACTATGCATTTGTTCGATTATAACAGTGCATAATATAACAATAAACATATGTCATAATAAAGAAATAAATTAGTCTAACGCCCCCAACCATGAACTAAACAACTCTAAACAACCTCCCAGAACTGGAGTCAATGCTCAATAGTCATGAGCATCTAAGAATAAATAAATCTAACTCTGTTAAAACTATAATATGTGTCTCTGAACCAAATGCTAAGACTAAATAAGGAAGGGAAATGGGGAAGTTGTGGACGCTGGACAGCTACCTCGAAATCCCGTGAAATGCTGCAATCGAACCTGCGTCAGCTACTGCTGCGAGCTAGTACTTGGATCTGTGCACAGAGGCACAAGGAGTCTTTATGAGTACGCCAACTCAGTAGTAATGAAAATAAATCACAGTCTGAGTAATATAAACACACAGAACAGATACACAATTTCACAGAAGCCAGTAAAACACCAAGTCACCAAGTAGTATTCAGCAAATACATAAGTTCGAGATCAGTTTCCAGAAATCCTTTGAACCAAGTGTAATATCAGTATATCTCAGTAAAACCAGTTTGAAAACGAAGTAAATATCTGTTTGAAAACTCAGTAAAAATCTTCGTAAAACTGCCCCTCAGGCCATAATCATTTCTCATCACAATATCTTTCAGTATTAGCCCATCAGGCAACCTCACAATCACTCTACCCATCATGCAACCTCAAAATCACTCTGCCCATCATGCAACCTCACAATCACTCTACCCATCAGGCAACCTTACAATCACTCTGCCCATCAGGAAACCTCACAATCACTCTTCATAAGCCCCGCGGGCATCACTCAATCGGTACCGGCGCTCACTGGGGGTGTGTTACAGATTCCGGAGGGGCTCCTACAGCCCAAGCGCTATAGTAAGACACAACATGGCATAAATCACACACAGTATAGGCCTNAAATAGTAAAACATCCCCCAAGGGGTAAACAGATCGGCACTAGGTCCCAAACATGGCTTACAACCCAAATCATATCAAGTATATATAGTACTATTGGAAATAAGCTTTTAAAAGCCGTTTCGCAACTCAATAGTCGCCTAAGTAAGGAATATATCTCAAAAGTTTCAATCTTTGCATTTCAAAACCCGTGAAAGGGTGCATTCAGGACAGGATTTAAAGACATTACTTACCTCAAAGCTAGCCCGAGACTATTCCACAACATGCTTGCCTCTCGAATCAACCTCTGAAGGCTCCAAATCTATCAAGTTCAGATTTTTATCATCAATATATGCTTAAGGAACGAATTCCAATTGAGAAATATCGAATTTAACTCAAAAATCCAAAACCGGTCAAAACTCAACCCCCGGGCCCGCATCCCGAAACTCAGAAATTTTTATAAAAAAGTGGTCTTCGTCCTCTCACGAGTCCGTACATATAAAGAGCACCAAAATCGGAGTTCGTTTGACCCCTCCAATCGACCCCTAAAGGTCTCATAATCTCAAGCCCTAAAACCTAATTTTTCTATTGATTTTCCATGAATTTACACTTGTTTTATGTTCTATAATCATCCATAATCGAGTTTTAATGATCAAAATACTTACCTCTATAAAGAACAAGGATTTCCCTCTTCAAAATCGCCCCCAAGAGCTCTTTTCCGTACAACAATGGTGTAAAAAAAAGGGTTTAAGTCACGGAGGAAGTATTTAAATACTGCCCAGTTATTTCTTCACCGCGATCGCGGACTCCCTGTCGCGATCGCGGAGCCCAAATTTTCAACCCCACGCGATCGCGAAGACTATTCGACCTCGCCCCCACGCGCCTGCCTTATCCCTACGCGATCGCGAATCCCCTCACGCGATCGCAATGCCTGACCAGCTCGACCTCTGCGATCGCGAGCACACTTATGCGATCGCAGAATGTAAATCCTACCCCCTCTCAAAATTCCCTACGCGATCGCGACTCACTTCACGTGATCGCAAAGAGTAAAAATCTGCTGCACTGACACCAGAAAACCAGCAATTGCTCTAAGTCCAAATGAATCCGTTAATCACCCGAAATCAGTCCCGAGCCCCTCGGAACCCCAACCAAACTTACCAACATATCCCATAACATCATTAAAACTTAGTTGCACTCTCGAAACACCAAAACTAACATCAAAACACCAAATTTACATCGGATTCAAGCCTAAGAACTTTGATATTTCTAAAATCCACCAATGATGCCGAAACTATTCAAAACAACTCCGATTGACCTGAATTTTTGCAGACAAGTCCAAAATAACATTATGAACCTGTTTCAACTGTCGGAATTCCATTCCGACCCCGATAGCCTATTTTCCAGTGCCGACCGGAATCGCCAAAAACTAACTTTCACCAATTCAAGCCTAATTCTACACCGGACATCACAAAATTATTCTGAACACACTCCTAAGTCCCAACTCACCTAACGAAGCTATCCGAGCCATAAAATTTGCATTCCAAGGTCGTTTACCAATAAGTCAACTCTTAGTTGATTTTTCCCATTTTAATGTTATTTTTAAAGGCTATTTGACTGAACTCTCACTACAACCGTTCGATTTCAAGCCTATCAACTCTAACACATCAAATACAGCATAACCAATCTATAACAAGTCAATAACAACAATTATAATGCAGGTCTTACGTAACGACGGGCCGGGTCGTTACAATTTATCAACCACATTCAAAACAGTGAAACCAAAAAACAAATATCATCTTTCATGAGTTTGTTGACAAGATTAGTGTCTTTTCATGAGCGGATGATTTCGAAAAAAGAAACTTCAAATTGGTAGCCTCGCTAGAGATATTTATGAGAACGTCGAATGCCTATTTCACTGACGATTCTGAAAGGTGAAGCGAAGACTCAAGGGACTGCCTCATTAGTGAAAAAACACCAAACAATTGGAATTTTTAAGGTCTTTAAAGAGCACCATGGCAGCTTGATATCAAAATCAAGCTATAACTTTCCCAAACTTTGAGTGAAAAAATCTCGAAGCGTTAAAAATCTACTACCAAAACGAGATGATGCACAATGCGCAAAGATGTATAAAGTAGAATGACAGAGAACAAACTACAAAAGAACATTTGTATAATTGTTTTTGTCATAGTGCGCAAAGCTGTCAAAAGTGGAATGACTAAAAATTAAAACAGAGTTACAAAGGCATTTCTGTATAAATCAACAAACATTCTGGACTTGTTTTCCTTTAAATATTGTATTTCCATGAGTCCTCTGTCCCACGGCACAAGCAGATCGTGCTTTCGGCATTTCTACATAGAGATATGATTTTTTTAGTCATGACACGCAAAGCTGTAAATAATAGAAAACCAGTAATTCATATCTGATTTCCAAAGGATAACTGTATTAATCAAAAAAGACTTTGGACCTATTGGAAAGAGGTTTAGTAGTACCATAAGTCCTCTTTCCAACGGCACAAGCGGATTGTGCTTTGGGCATTTCTGCATAGACATATGATTTTTTAAGTCTGGACACGCAAAGCTGTAAAAAAAAATCAAGATTTCATAACTAATTTCAAAAGCATATCTTTATAAATCAACAAACAATCTGGACCTATTTTTCCTCTAAGTATTGTAGTTCCATAATTCCTCTTTCCTACTGCACAAGCGCATCGTCGTTTCGACATACCATTAGAATCATATAATTTTTTTTAGACAGTCATCATCACTTATAAATGATACTTTCCCCCATTGAAATGAGTAGATCATTTTACCTTAACTTCCCAACATATTCCTTGCTTCTCTTTAGACAAATCGTCTGAATCAAGAGATTCTATATATTCAATGTGAGCACCATTTCTGTACCTCTGGGCTGCTAAGAGAAACTTCGCCTAGTCCATTAATGATGCCAAAGATAAAAACAATCATATCACAGAGAAATTTCTAATACCAAAGAGCAACATATTATAACTTGTGACTTTATATGTGTATGAATATTTATTGATAGTTGGAGTACCAGATCAAAACATCCTTCAAGCTCATAATATAAGTATAATAGCAGTAATACAAAAGCCTTCTATTACAAGAAGTATTAGTAACATGTGAAATTATAATAAACAAGCATAACTTTATGGCAGATTGTGTTCCAACATTTGGACTTTTGTTTAATCGTTGAAAACAAAAGAGAGAAAATAAGCTATTAAACCAACCCCAATTCAAAGAGGAGAAGAACTGACATGACTAATCTGATCCATTAGTTAATTAGGAAGTTGATACCAAAAACCTTAATCAAAATTAACAGTACTAAACCCAAGTGTTAGCTACAAAGTTCTTATCTTTGTTCATAAAATGCAAATATGACCCAATATTATTCAACTTCATATTTAAATAAATCGAAGAATCAAACTGAATTGATAAATGTTATAAAAAGGAAGTTTTTTTTCGGGAATATGCTTTATTTGTCTGTCTGTTGCACATATCTTCCTTAGTGTTTTTAACATGTAGCTTTTGAGAATTTAAAGGGAAAATAAACTGCACTTAGTTTTTTTAATTGATAGATAATGTAGCTTTTGAGAATTTAACGGGAAAATAAAGTGCACTTTGTTTTTATTAATAGATAGATAATTATTTTTGAGAAATATTAAAGAAAATTAAAGAGACAAGTTACGTACATAAAAGCCAAAATATATGCCAACATGTTGCAGAGGCTGCACCGTGTTGCTAAATAGTTAAAATTAACCTCATTTTTTTTTCTAATCTCATCTTAACATGAGTGAGAATTATCCGTCAAAGTTATCTAAAATTAAAAAATTACTTCAAAACAAGAAGACTTAAAATATAAAAACCCAATCTACTGCAAAAAAGGCGCAACATATTATCAACTACTCTCTTTGTGATAACCCAAACGGTCATCCCGTGTTAACCTAGCTAAGTCGGCGTTCCAAAGCTCCGAAAGCATCCGTTAATTTCACCTCGAAATACGTGCGCAGCCTGGGCATGTAGACGGGAAGTTTCTATGTAAAAACTTGATGAAAAACTGGAATTCTAATAATTAATTGACTAAAGTTGACTTTGGTCAACATTTTTGGTAAACAGATCCGGACCCGTAATTTGACAGTCCCGGAGGGTCTGTAAGAAAATATGGGACTTGAGCGTATGCCCGGAATCAAATTCTGAGGTCCCAAGACCGAGAAATGAATTTTTTAAAGAAAATTATTTTCTGGAAAATATAAAGGTTTTTGAAAAGGATAATTAATGTGAAAACTATGTTACCGGGCCCGTATTATGGTTCCGGAGCCCGGAGTAGGTCAAATATGACTATTATGTGTTGCCTGTAAAATTTGATGTCATTCCGAGAAGTATAGGTCGGTGCGGCGCATTGAAACCGAACTCAAGAACTTAGAAATTCTTAAGTTTGATCCTAGGGGTTTTGAGGGGTGATTTTCAGATTTAGCGTTGTTTTGGGTGTTCCGAAGCCTCGATCGAGTCCGTAATATGATTTAGGACTTGTTGGGAAATTACACGAAGACTCGGGTGGGCCCAGGGGCCTCCCGGACCCTAATCGAGGCCAAAAACCATCAACTTCAGTTGCTGGTGCACCAGATCTGGCTCGCAGGTGCGACCCCCTTAAGGACCTGGACAACCTTCGCAGGTGCGGGCCTCCACCCGCAGGTGCGACCTCGCAGGTGCGAGATTCGCCCGCTGGTGCGTGCCTTCCATCGCAGGTGCGGTCCCTGGCCCTCTTGGCCTTTTTCTGCAGGTGCGACCATTTGGCCGCAGGTGCGGTCCAATGGTCGCAGGTGCGAGAATCACTGAAGCAGTGATTCATTTAATACGGGATCTCTTCCTCATTTCACCATTTTCTTTTCACTTGGGCGATTTTGAGAGCTTTTCAAGAGGGATTTCATCTAGCAACTCAGAGGTAAGTAATTCTCAATTATATGTTAGTTTATTACATCAAAACTTAGGTAGAATAACACCTAATTAGTGGAATCAAAGGGGTTAGAGTGAAAACCTAGAGTTGATGAACTTAGGGAAATTTCACCACTTTTTCACCATAAAATCTTATGGAATTTATATAAAAATGATCCTTAGGCTATGGGTGAGTGTTTTCTTCAAAAATTTCCGGAATCCGAACATGTGGGTCCGGGGGTGTATTTTGGGATTTCTTCAAGAATGATAAATTCACCTAATTAGTAGTAGAATTTCATACTTTTGAGCGTATGTTGATGTATTTAAATAATATTTGGCTAGTTTCGTGTCCTTGGGCAACGAGTTTAGGGTTTCGGGTGTTTTCTTGACTCGAGGAGTAGGTTCTACGCGAGGTGAGTCTCCTTTCCAACCTTGTAAGAGGGAATTGTCCCCATAGGTAAATGTAAATGATTGAATTGTCCTTATTTGCGGGGGCTACGTACGCGCAAAGTGACGAGAGTTCGTGCGTAGCTACTACTCTGTTGTGTCAGGTAGAATTTAGGATTTTTCACAAGCATGCCTTTATGTGCCTTACCTGTACCTTTACATGTGTTCCTGGTTGCTTATTATCCTTGAAATTTACATGAGAATTTTGGAAGCTAGGTGTAAGTTTGAGTACTTGAATCCCTGAATTTAAGACTAATCCACGATAAATTCCTGAATTTCCTGATAATTCTATGTATGTCTACGAGCACCCGTGTCACATGTATAATTCGTGAGCGGGGTAGCCTTATATTTATGTCAACCGCGTCGCATGATCAATTCGCGAGCGGGGTAATAGATGCATCTATGGTTTGTGCCGCTCGACCCTCGGCAGTGCACATTTAAATTTCTGCGTCGCTTCGGCCGTACGCCTCGGCATATTATATGCTATGTGCTTGATTGAGAGTCTTATTATTATTCTTACCAATTCAATTGTTCTGTGGAAAAGAAACTTGTGATTTTTATTAAATATTGTTACTTGGCTCTTGCAGGTAGATCATTATCTTTATATATTGATGCTCCATGTCTACTTGCTTTTCCATAAATGTTATTCTCGTCTAGATTCATTAAATCATATTATCGATAACGACCCTAGTGAGTAACACGTCTACCTCTCGTCACTACTTCTTCGAGTTTAGACGGGATACTCACTGGGTACATATTTGTTTATATGTACTCATGCTACACTTCTGTACTTAATTGTACAGGTTCTGAGGTTGTTGCACCTGGTCACTATTTCGGTGTCCGTCACTGACAGATCCATCTGGATTAGACTACACGGTGAGCTGCTCTTCCTGGCGTTCCTTAGCAGCACTGTGAAATTTCCATTATTGCTGGATATCCTGTCTACCCTTCTAGACAGTTGTACATCTGTCTTGCTTATTTTGTATATTCCACTAGTCGCCTGTGGACTTGTGACACTAGGTCTTGGCACACGTAGTTGATTCGCTAGTATTTTGCTACTCTGAGTATGCTGGCAAATGATTTTTGAATTACTTCAAATCAACTTGCTTCACTTCCTCACTTTTATTAAAGGACTTCTTCATTTAAAACTGGGCAAGTATTTGAAAATCTCTTTAATTCAAGTAATTTCGTTAGCAACTAGTGTTGGCTTGCATGACTTCGGTGTTGGGCGCCATCACGACCTGGATAGGAATTCGGTTCGTGACACACATGGTATCAGAGCTATAGGTTCACGTAGGTCTCACGAGTCACAGGCAAACCTAGTAGAGTCTTGTGAATCGATAAGGAGACGTCTGTATTTATCTTCGGGAGGCTACGGGGTGTTAGGAAAATCTCTCTTTATTCTTATTCTATCGTGCAGTCGATGGTCTTACTAAATCTCATTCTTCTACTCTCTCACAGATGGTGAGGACTCGTGCAGCTGATATTCCAGGCCCGAGAGATGCCGCTACCCCTGTAGTCCGAGGTCGTTGCAGAGGACGGGGAAGGGCACCGACCCAAGGTAGGGGACGGGGGCGTCCCAGAGTTACTCCATTAGCATTCCCAGAGGATCCTATCACTGAGGAGCATGGTGAGGTGCCGCCAGCAGATCCAGCTCCAATGGATTTTATGACTGTACCAGGCTTCCAGGAGGTCATGGGCCGTATGATGCGGTTCATGGATACTATGACCCAGGCTGGTTTATTTCCAACGAATCCTTCTACGTCTCAGGCGGGAGGGGGAGTTCAGACCCGTACCACCCAGGCCGCAGGTCATGCAGCGGCAGTATATCAGACTCCGGGTACTCTGCCCGCGAGTGGAGCACAACTAGTAGTAGCACCTGAGCTTAGACCAGCCACGGACGGCGATCCGCAGAAGTTACTTGATAGATGGACTCGATTGCACCCTCCTGTCTTCAGAGGTGAGAGGGGCGAGGATGCCCAGGATTTTATTGATAAGTGCAGGGACAGACTACACAATATGAGTATTTTGGAGTCCCATGGGGTTGATTTCACCACTTTCCAGCTTGAGGGTAGAGCCCGCAGATGGTGGCAGTCATTCATCTTGGGTAGGCCAGCATGTTCCCTTCCTCTCACATGGGAGCAGTTCACTCAGCTATTCCTGGACATGTATATTCCACCCTCCGAGAGGGAAGAGCTGCGATATCAGTTTGAGCAACTGAAGCAGGGGCATATGACAGTGACGGATTACGAGGCCAGGTTTTCAGAGTTGTCCCATCATTCCCTCATGATTCTTCCTACAGAGGCTGAGAGGGTGCGGCAATTCGTAGCTGGGTTACACTCAGGTATTAGGGCCAACATGGCCCGAGAGGTGGAGATGGGTACTCCTTATCAGTTTGTGGTCGAGATAGCTCGCCGGATTGAGGGTTACTGATCGAGGGGCAGAGAGCAGGGTCAGCCGGATAAGAGAGTTAGAATTTCTGGAGATTTCCGAGGCACCCCGGGCAGGGGCAGGGGTCAGTTCAGCAGAGGCCAGCCTAGCAGGCCTCTATATTCAGCTCCTCCACCACCTCCCCGTGGTGCCCCAGTGAGTCCTTATTTAAGTGCCATGCCGAAGAGTTCTTACCACCCACCATCCATTCAAGGTTCCTCCGGCGGGTATTCAAGTCATCAGGGTTCTCCCAGTCCCTACTTCAGTGCTATGACAGAGGTTTCTCACAGTCCCCCAGCTATTCAGGGTTCTTCTTCTTCAGGACAGCAGGCCATGCCTCTAGTGAGATGCTACGAGTGTGGGGATTCAGGCCATATGAGGAGGACTTGTCCCAGACTTCGGGGCAAGGTTGTTCAGCAGAGTTATCAACCTATATACTCAGCACCGGTGCTCCGTCCACCCAGAGGTGGAGGACAGGCTGGTAGAGGTCGTCCCAGAGGTGGAGGCCAGTCAGAGGGAGCTCAGCTAGCTCCTATTCAGTCTAGCGGAGGTCAGTCTTCAGGTACTTCAGCCAGATTCTATACTATTCTAACCCGAGCAGATGCAGTGGCCTCAGACGCCGTGATCACAAGTACTATTTCAGTATGTGATAGGGAGGCATTAGTGCTATTTGATCTAGGATCTACTTATTCATATGTGTTAGCCTTATTTGCTTGTTTTCTGGGTGTTCCTCGTGAGACCTTGGCTTCTCCTATGTATGTATCCACTCCCGTGGGTGATTCTGTAGTGGTAGACCAGGTCTATCGGTCTTGTGTGATCACTTTTTGTGGGTTCGAGACTAGAGCGGACCTTCTATTGCTCGACATGGTTGATTTTGAGATCATCCTGGGCATGGATTGGCTATCTCCTCATCATGCCATCCTGGATTGCCATGCCAAGACAGTTACTTTGGCCATGCCCGAGTTACCTAGGTTGGAATAGAGATGTTCCTCAGTTAGTGCAGCCAGTAGAGTTATTTCCTTCATGAAGGCTCGACATATGGTCGAGAAGGGTTGTTTGGTGTACCTTGCTTATGTGCGGGACACCACCGCCGAGTCTCCGACTATTGATTCAGTGCCCGTGGTTCGAGAGTTTGCAGACGTATTCCCTTCTGATCTTCCAGGCATGCCTCCGGATCATGATATTGATTTCTGTATTGACTTAGCTCCAGATACTCAGCATATTTCCATTCCCCCGTACCGTATGGCTCCTAAGGAGCTGAAGGAGTTGAAGGAGCAGCTTGAGGAGTTATTGGCTAAGGGGTTTATTAGGCCGAGTGTATCACCGTGGGGTGCCCCAGTTCTATTCGTGAAGAAGAAGGATGGGTCTATGCGGATGTGCATTGACTACCGCTAGTTGAACAAAGTCACCATCAAGAACAAGTATCCACTGCCGCGCATCGATGATTTATTAGACCAGTTACAAGGTGCTAGGGTATTTTCTATAATTGACTTGAGATCGGGGTATCATCAGCTAAAGATTCGGGCTTTGGATGTTCCGAAGACAGCTTTTCGTACGAGATATGGCCATTATGAGTTCCTAGTGATGTCCTTCAACTTGACTAATGCCCCGACAACATTTATGGACTTGATGAACAAGGTGTTCAGGTCGTATATTGATTCCTTTGTCATCGTCTTCATTGACGACATTTTGATTTACTCACGTAGCATGGGAGAGCACGAGCAACATTTGAGAGTTGTGCTCCAGACCTTGCGAGGACAGAAGCTATATGCTAAGTTCACCAAGTGTGAGTTTTGGTTGGACTCCGTGGAATTCTTGGGGCATGTTGTATCTGGAGAGGGTATTAAGGTTGATCCCAAGAAGATTGAGGCGATTCAGAGTTGGCCACGCCCTACTTCGGCTACTAAGATCAAGAGTTTCTTGGGTTTGGCAGGCTACTATCGGCGGTTTGTGGAGGTCTTTTCATCCATTGCAGCCCCACTGACTAGATTGACTCAGAAGAATTCCCCATTTCAGTGGTTTGACGAGTGTGAGGCGAGCTTTCAGAAGCTCAAGACTGCATTGACTTCGGCACCAGTTCTAGTATTGCCTTCCGGTTCGGGGATGTATACGGTGTATTGTGACGCTTCACGCGTTGGCTTGGGGTGTGTATTAATGCAGGAAGGGAGAGATATTGTTTATGTTTCGCGCCAGCTGAAGGTTCATGAGAAGAATTACCATGTGCGCGATTTGGAGTTGGCGGCGATTGTCCATGCTCTTAAGATTTGGAGGCATTACTTATATGGGGTGTCTTGTGAGGTGTATACAGACCACCGTAGCTTGCAACACTCATTCAAATAGAGGGATCTTAATTTGAGGCAGCGCATGTGGCTTAAGTTACTAAAGGATTACGACATCACCATTCTCTATCATCCGGGAAGGCGAATGTAGTAGCAGATGCTTTGAGTAGAAAAGTAGAGAGTATGGGTAGCTTGGCTTACATTGCAGCAGATGAGAGACCTCTAGCCTTGGACATTCAGTCCTTGGCCAATCGCTTGGTGAGATTAGACCTTTCAGAGCCTTATCGAGTTCTAGCTCATGTGGTTGCTCAGTCTTCATTATTGGGGGAGATCAAGGCTCGACAGTATGACGATCCGTGTTTGGCAGAACTATGGGAGACAGTGGTTCAGGGTTGTGCCAAGGAGGATACTATTGGCAAGGATGGTTTTCTGAGACTTCAGGGTCGATTGTGTGTTCCTAATGTTGATGTCTTGAGGCAGAAGATTCTAGAGGAGGCACACAGTTCTCGGTATTCTGTTCATACTGGTGCTACAAAGATGTATCGTGATTTGAAGTAGCATTTCTGGTGGAGACAGATGAAGAGGGACATTGTGGAGTATGTGACTAGGTGTCTTAATTTCCAGCAGGTTAAATATGAGCACCAGAGGTCAGGAGGCCTACTTCAGCAGATGCCCATTCCTGAGTGGAAGTGGGAGCGCATTACTATGGACTTCGTGGTTGGGTTGCCTCGGACGTTGCAGAAGGTTAACGCGGTTTGGATTATTATGGATAGGTTGACCAAATCGGTGCATTTCATTCCGGTAGCCACTACTTATACTTCTGAGAGGCTAGCCCAGATCTACATTCGAGAGGTAGTCCGGTTGCACGGTGTACCGATATCCATTATATTAGACCGAGGTCCTCAGTTTACCTCGCACTTCTGGAGAGCATTGCATAGAGAGATGGGTACTCAGATTGATCTCAGCACATCATTCCATCCACAGACTGATGGTCAGTCGGAGCGTACAGTTCAAATATTGGAAGACATGCTTAGAGCATGTGTGCTTGACTTTGGAGGCCAGTGGGACCAGTTCTTGCCCTTGGTCGAGTTTGCTTACAATAATAGTTATCAGTCCAGCATCGAGATGGCTCCATTTGAGGCTTTATATGGTCAGCGATGTCGTTCTCCTTGGGTGGTTTGAGCCTGGTGAGGCTAAGTTATATGGTGTAGACCTGAAGCGGCGCATTTCATTCCGGTAGCCACTACTTATACTTCTGAGAGGCTAGCCCAGATCTACATTCGAGAGGTAGTCCGGTTGCACGGTGTACCGGTATCCATTATATTAGACCGAGGTCCTCAGTTCACTTCGCACTTCTGGAGAGCATTGCATAGAGAGATGGGTACTCAGATTGATCTCAGCACATCATTCCATCCACAGACTGATGGTCAGTCGGAGCGTACAGTTCAGATATTGGAAGACATGCTTAGAGCATGTGTGCTTGACTTTGGAGGCCAGTGGGACCAGTTCTTTCCCTTGGTCGAGTTTGCTTACAATAATAGTTATCAGTCCAGCATCGAGATGGCTCCATTTGAGGCTTTATATGGTCGGCGATGTCGTTCTCCTATCGGGTGGTTTGAGCCTGGTGAGGCTAAGTTATATGGTGTAGACCTGGTGAGAGATGCTTTAGAGAAGGTGAAGTTAATTCAGGAGAGGCTCCGCACATCACAGTCCAGACAGAAGAGTTACGCGGATTAGAGGGCACGTGATGTGTCATTTATGGAGGGAGATAAGGTTCTGCTGAAGGTTTCGCCGATGAAAGGTATTATGAGATTCGGTAAGAAGGGAAAGTTGATACCGAGGTTCATAGGTCCTTTCGAGGTATTGAGGCGGGTTGGAGAGGTTTCTTATGAGCTTGCCTTACCTCCCAGTTTATCGGGAGTCCATCCGGTATTCCACGTATCCATGATCCGGAGATACCACACTGATTTCTCTCACGTTGTCGATTTCAGTAATATTCGGCTGGATGAGAGATTGGGCTACGAGGAGGAGCCAGTTGCTATTATTGACAAACAAGATCGCCAAGGCAGGGCCAGCCAGCCGAGGAGGCGACCTGGGAGTTCGAAGAGGACATGCGGAGCAGATATCCACACTTATTCAACACTCAAGGTACACTTCTATGTCCGTTCGAGGACGAACGTTTGTTTAAGAGGTGGAGATTGTGATAACCCAAACGGTCATCCCGTGTTAACCTACCTAAATCTGCGTTCCGAGGCTCTAAAAGCCTCCGTTAATTCCACCTCGATATGCATGCGCAGCCCGGGCGTGTAGTCGGGAAGCTTCTATGTAAAAACTTGATGAAAAACTGAAATTCTAATAATTAATTGACTAAAGTTGACTTTGGTCAACATTTTTGGTAAACAGACCCGGACCCGTGATTTGACGGTCCCAGAGGATCCATAGAAAAATATGGGACTTGGGCGTATGCCCAGAATCAAATTCCGAGGTCCCAAGACCGAGAAATGAATTTTTTAAAGAAAATTGTTTTCTAGAAAATATAAAGGTTTTTGAAAAGGATAATTAATGTGAAAACTGTGTTACCGGGCCCGTATTATGGTTCCGGAGCCCGGAGCAGGTCAAATATGACTATTATGCGTTGCCTGTAAAATTTGGTGTCATTCCGAGTAGTATAGGTCGGTTCGACGCATTGAAACCGAATTCAAGAACTTAGAAATTCTTAAGTTTGATCCTAGGGGTTTCGAGGGGTGATTTTTCAATTTGGCGTTGTTTTGGGTGTTCCAAAGCCTCGAGCGAGTCCGTAATTTGATTTAGGACTTGTCGGGATAATTGCACGGGGGCTCGGGTGGGCCTAGGGGCCTCCCGGATCCCAATCGGGGTCAAAAATCAGCAACTTCAGCTGCTGGTGCACCAGATCTGGTGTGACCGCAGGTGTGGTTGCACAGATCGCAGGTGCGATACCGCTCCTGTGGTCATGCCATCGCAGGTGTGACCCCCTTAAGGACCTGGCCAACCTTCGCAGGTGCGGGCCTCCACCCGCAGGCGCGACCTCGCAGGTGCGAGATTTGCCCGCTGGTGCGGGCTTTCCATCGCAGGTGCGGTCCCTAGCCCTCTTGGCCTTTTTCCGCAGGTGCAACCATTTTGCCGCAGGTGCGGGACCGCAGGTGCGGTCCAATGGCCGCAGGTGCGAGAATCACTGAAGCAGTGATTCATTTAATACGGGATCTCTTCCTCATTTCACCATTTTCTTTTCACTTGGGCGATTTTGAGAGCTTTTCAAGAGGGATTTCATCTAGCAACTAAGAGGTAAGTAATTCTCAATTATATGTTAGTTTATTACATCAAACTTAGGTAGAATAAAACCTAATTAGTGGAATCAAAGGGGTTAGAGTGGAAACCTAGGGTTGATGAACTTAGGGAAATTTCACCACTTTTTCACCATGAAATCTTATGGAATTTATATAAAAATGATCCTTAGCTATGGTGAGTGTTTTCTTCGAAGATTTTCGGAATCCGAACATGTGGGCCCGGGGGTGTATTTTGGGATTTCTTCAAGAATGATGAATTTGCCTAATTAGTAGTAGAATTTTATACTTTTGAGCGTATGTTGATGTATTTAAATAATATTTTGCTAGTTTCGAGTCCTTGGGCGACGAGTTTGGAGTTTCGGGCGTTTTCTTGACCCGAGGAGTAGGTTCTACGCGAGGTGAGTCTCCTTTCCAACCTTGTAAGAGGGAATTGTCCCCATAGGTAAATGTAAATGATTGAATTGTCCTTATTTGCGGGGGCTACGTACGCGCAAAGTAACGAGAGTCCGTGCGTAGCTACTACTCTGTTGTGTCGGGTAGAATTTAGGATTTTCACAAGCATGCCTCTATGTGCCTTACCTGTACCTTTACATGTGTTCTTTGTTGCTTATTATCCTTGAAATTTACATGAGAATTTTGGAAGCTAGGTGTAAGTTTGAGTACTTGAATCCCTGGATTTAAGACTAATCTACGATAAATTCCTGAATTTCCTGATAATTCTGTGTATGTTTACGAGCACCCAAGTCGCATGTATAATTCGTGAGCGGGGTAGCCTTATATTTATGTCAACTGCGTCGCATGATCGATTCGCGAGCAGGGTAATATATGCATCTATGGTTCGTGTCGCTCGACCCTCGGCAGTGCACATTTAAATTTCTGCGTCGCTTCGGTAGTACGCCTCGGCATATTATATGTTATGTGCTTGATTGAGAGTCTTATTATTATTCTTACCAATTCAATTGTTCTGTGGAAAAGAAACTTGTGATTTTTATTAAATATTGTTACTTGGCCCTTGCAGGTAGATCGTTATCTTTATATACTGATGCTCCATGTCTACTTGCTTTTCCATAAATGTTATTCTCGTCTAGATTCATTAAATCATATTATCGATAACGACCCTAGTGAGTAACACGTCTACCTCTCGTCACTACTTCTTTGAGTTTACACGGGATACTCACTGGGTACATATTTGTTTATATGTACTCATGCTACACTTCTGTACTTAATTTTACAGGTTCTGAGGTTGTTGCACCTGGTAACTATTCTGTCGTCCGTCACTGAGAGATCCATCTGGATTAGACTACACGGTGAGCTGCTCTTCCTGGCGTTCCTCAGCACCACTGTGAAGTTTCCATTATTGCTGGATATCATGTCTACCCTTCCAGACAGTTGTACATTTGTCTTGCTTATTTTGTATATTCCACTAGTCCCCTATGGACTTGTGACACTAGGTCTTGGCACACGTAGTTGATTCGCTAGTATTTTGCTACTCTGTGTATGCTGGCAAATGATTTTTGAGTTACTTTAAATCAACTTGCTTCACTTCCTCACTTTTATTAAAGGACTTCTTCATTTAAAACTGGGCAAGTATTTGAAGATCTCTTTAATTCAAGTAATTTCGTTAGCAACTAGTGTTGGCTTGCCTGACTTCGGTGTTGGGCGCCATCACGACCTGGATAGGAATTCGTGTCGTGACACTCTTCTCCAAATTACTATACAACTTACAGTTTCTGACCAAAACTTCCGATCAACTGCCTATGTCAACGGCCGTAAATTTTTGTGATATGTATCCAAGAGTCTCATGATTTTAGGTTTGTCAGTAGTTTTTCTTAGGAAATAGTGTCGCCAGTTGCAGTTGCTTCAGAATTCATTGAAATTGAATCACAAGAGATCACCAGAAAATAGAGTTTGTTGTGCATCAGATTCATCACTTTGCCATGGAAAAACAACTGAGGGAACTCGCTAGAAAAAATAGAATTTGCATACGGAACCAAAAACGACCTAAATATTCCTCAAACAACAAAGGTATGAACTGTCATTATCACTATTTACATATTTTTAATATGAAATTATATAATAATGTAGCTAAAGTTACTAACACAAAAACTGATCGTGACATATGACAAATAGACAAATATGTATGTTAGTCCGTTTGTTTACAATACAGTTGTACTTTGTTATTTTCTTTGCCGTAAATTAGATTTTCCTTCTTCTGGCTTGATTCATATTTCTCCCTCCCTTCTTATTAAGCCATAAACTATTGATCAAAGTCCATATGTTTCTTTAACTATTCAAAGAAAATAGATCAGCCCTTCTTGTCACGACCCAAAATCTAATTCAGGTCGCGATGGCGCCCAACAGCGGGGTTAGGCAAGCCAATATAGAAGACACTAGATTTTACCCCCTCGCCCGTCTGATTAAACATGTCAGGAATACCAATTTCTTTAACAATTAACATGAGAATGGCATGATATGATAATATAACCATGAAATACGAAGGGGCACAAGACCAACACCAAAGCCCATATACAAATATACAGCCCAAAACTCAATATATATATACTACGTGTGTGCCAGGAACTAGTGTCACGAGGGTCACGGGCAACTACTGAATATACAATGACTAAAAATAAATACAGGGCCTCAGTCTGAATGAAATAGACAGAGAACATGACAAAAGAAACTCCAGGGTGCTGCCAGGACGTCGCCAGGAAGAGCAGCTCACCGTGAAGTATGACCACGCAATCAATACCTAGCACCAGCCTGATAATCAGGTATACCAGCCTCCGGACATGTACATTCAAGTATAGAAGAAAAGAAAGTGAAGCATGAGTACATAAATAAATATGTACCTAGTGAGTATCCCGTCTAATCTCGAAGAAGTAGTGACGAGAGGTCGACTCGATACTCACTAAGGTCCAACATTAATAGTAATAAACAGGATATAAGGAAAACAATAGACATGTAAATAGAGCACCACAATTGTGAAAAGAATACAAAGTTCCCAAGTAAATATTGAAAGCAGTAACAACTCACTTGTCTCTTTTCGCCAAACATCTGTCAAATCATAAATCAGGAAAACGGTACCAAACAGTCATGCGCACACAGGAGTAAGACAACCGGCCGGAGTCATGAGGGAGAATAGCTATGCACTGCCGGGGATCGACCGGCTCGTACCAAGAGTGCATGCTTAACAATAATCCTGCCTACGCATTGTCGGGGATCGACCGGCCCGTACCAAGAGTGCGTCTATCAATGTTAATCATATCAGGGGGAAGAATAGCTATGTAGTGTCGGGGATCGACCAGCCTGTACCAAGAGTGCATGCTTAACAATAGTCCTGCCTACGCACTGTCGGGGATCGACCGGCCCGTACCAAGAGTGCGTCTATCAATGTAATC
>ML294894.1:5898-72146 GCA_005239495.1 Nicotiana undulata | reverse complement strand
TTTGGTTATTTTGATTTCTGTGTAATGCTTGTTGGATTCTATTAACTGTCTCTTATCTGTGTATTGCTTGATTGAACTTGGGATAAAGTTTGTTCATACATACTAGTACTATTCCACAGTGCTAACGTCCCTTTTGCCGGGGGCGCTACATCTTTTATATGGATGTAGGTGGTTCCGCAGCAGGTAGCTCAGCCCGCCGTTAGTGGTGCCTCCTCTTCATCTCCTCGGCAGTTGTGGTGAGCCCCTCTTCTCCTCGGGGCCGTGTGTGGATTATACCACCCTTTTTTGCTTATGTTCTAAAGGTATAGTCGGGGCCTTGTTACCGGCAAGTTATGTAAAATCCCTAGTATTCGTAGAGGCTCCGTAGAGACAATGTGGGTAGTGTATATATGTATTTTTGGGTAGTAATCAGTACGTGCTCGGAACCGTGGATCAGGTTGGAAAGTTATGTATGTATTATGTATGTTTGAATATTAGTCGTTGGCATGTTAAAAGAGGAAACAATGGAGATATGTTGTAAGACGTACTGTGAAACTAAAATCGACTAACTCATCTGAATTAATGTATGTTACAAACGCGGGGTAGCACGTTGGGCAGGAAAGGCAATCCAGATCCGCTTGACTGGGATCACCCGATTAGGCGCCGATCACGTCCCTCGATTTTGGGGCGTGACAGTGATACATGAATGTTGATGTTTGAAGTTTAAATTGACGAATTTGATTTTATCATATTGGGCTGTTTATTTAATTCTGTTTTTTATTATTTTGCTGAGTAGCTAACAATAAAATACTATCTACGAATCTAGAGTTGAACTCGAAAGTGGGAATTCTATATTGCATGTAGAACTAAATAGAGCAAGTTCTTGAACCCGGGCATCGGGGAACGAATTCGCAATTAGGATAAAAATATACCTAATTGCCTTGCTTGGTTGAAATACATGAAGTGCAAATGCATTGTTGTTAACCTTATTTCCATAGACATATAGGCAGTAAGTTAGCTTGAATAGGCGAGTAAGAACTCGATAGATTCTTATGAGTAATATCAACCCTGTTAATCAACAATCCAGATAAATCAATAAGTCATTTTAAGCCAAGAATGCAACATGATTGTTAGCTAACCCGTGACTCTGCAATATCACCTCCTACTGATTGTTAACCAAAATTGCTTAAGTGTTGTGGTTGATTTCTAATTATTTCATTGCTTGATAGTTTCTTAGGTTGTAAATTAGTCAATTCCATATTTTGTGATAAATCTCTTGAATCGATAAGTTGTTTGAGTTTGAATCAGTCAAAAGTTAATCATAAGTCTTCGTGGGAACGATACTCTACTCACTACTCTATTACTCGACAACCACGTATACTTGTGTAAGTGTGTTTGCTCGCAAGAAGTTCTTGGCGCCGTTGCCGGGGACTTAGAAATTAGCTACTTGACTGAGTTAATCTTTTATTAGTTATTTTTTCAAGTTTTAATTTTTAGTTTGCCTTGTTTGTGTTAACACAAGATCTTCTCTTGAATGCGGAGGAGTAAAAGCGCAAACAACCTCCTTCCTCTTGATCATGAAATTGAACGAACACTTTCACGGAGTGAGGAGGGAAGTTAAATCTAGAACTAGAATAGAAAGAGTGTTGGACATTGTAGTTCAACCACAACCAATAGAGATGGTAGTTAATGAAGAGCATCCGGTTACAGAAGCCACAAGGCCCAATATTGCTAATATGACTCAAGCTATTGTGAAGCCTAATATCACGGGGCATTTTGAACTCAAACAGTACATGGTACATCTAATTTAATCCAAAAGGCAATATGTGTGTCTATCTCATGAACACCCGCATAGGCACATTTAGATTTTCCTAGAAATCGGACACTTACAATTATCTGAATGTCTCTAAGGACTATGTCAGGCTGGCACTGTTTCCCTTTTAACTGTTGGGGGAAGCTAAGGAATGGTTGCAAAAGGATCCCGCGAACTCAATCCACACTTGGGATGATCTAGCAAGGAAATTCTTAATCATGTTCCCCCCACTAAGAAGACAAAGTCACTGAGGAGCCAGATTCTTGGGTTTCAACAACGGGATGGCGAGACACTTCGTCAAGCTTGGGAGAGATAAAATAAGCTACTTAGAGACTGACCGCATCATTGTCATACTGATGAGGTGTTGGGTCACACCTTAGTTTATGGTCTAGACGAGGCATCAAAGATACATCTTGACTCACCTTGTGTGGGTAGTTGCATGCAGAGGCCGTCTAGTGAAATCCAACTCCTGCTAAACAACTTCACTACTAATTATCATAATTGGCAAGGAGATGGGAAATCACGAAGAGCAATTAAATAGAAAGAAGCTAGTGTGATTGAGCTTGATGACTTCTCAGCCATGAGAGCAGATATAGCAAAGTTGGAAAATCAGATGAAAAGAATGAAAATGCACCAAGCGCAACAGATGCAACATGTACAACATATGTCTACTTACTACGAATTATGTGGTGACAGTCACACGAGTGACATGTGCTCTACGAATCCTAAATCTATTTACTATGTGGGGCAACAGAGCAGGGGTCCGATGAACCAGGGTGCACAATATGGGAACAATTATAATCCAAATTGGAAGAATCATCCTAACTTCTCATGGGGTAGAAATCAGCCGAATCGGAATCACTTTAGGCCCCAAGGAAATTTCAATCAACCTCAGAAGCCACCCCAACAAATAGAAGAGAGTACGAATGACTTATTGAAGAATTTGTTGCCTGACAATCAACAACACAGGACCGATTTCAGAAATCTTGAGAGGAAAATGGGGAAGTTAGAAGCAAATCAAAATACTGGGCATGCAGGAGCTCTTCCCAGTGATACAGAGAAGAACCCTCAAGTTAATGCAGTTACACTCAGAAACAGGAGGGAACTAGAGGAAGTTCCAAAGAAGAGAAAGGACAAGCCTATACCTGAAGGGGAGTTGATTCCTAAAGCAACACAAGAGTCAAAGAAAGATTATGCAAGTTCAGAGCCAGTGGAGGCTGCAAGGCCACCACCACCTTCCCCCCAAAGATTGCAGAAGAAGAATGATGACCGCATGTTCAAAAAATTCCTCTTTATCTTGATCCAGGTTTAATTGAATTCCATTGATAGATGTACTTCGTTAAATTCCAAAGTATGTTAAGTACATAAAATATATAGTGGCTCACAAGAGGAGATTGACTGAATTCGAGACAGTTGCACTTACTGAGGAGTGCACTTCAAGGGTCCAAAAAAATCTTCCTCAAAAGCTTAGGGATCCTGGAAGCCTCACCATCCCTGTGCGAATTCGTAATATCGATGTGGGTCGTTCTCTTTATGATTTGGGGGCGAGCATACATCTCATTCCCTTTCCTTGTTCAAGCAATTAGGTCTGGGAGATCCAAGACCAACCGCTGTGATGTTGCAACTAGCTGATATGCCGATAGCCTACCCTGAAGGAGTGATTGATGATGTGTTACTGCAAATTGGGAAATTTATCTTCCGAGCTGAATTCATTATCCTAGATTATGAACAAGTTATGATCATATTGGGACGACCTCTATCTGCTACAGGTGATGCGATTATTAAAGTGAGAGAGAGCAAAATATGACTATGAGGGTGGACAACGAGGAAGTAGTTTTTAATGTCTACGAGGTGATCCAACTCCCCCGTCGTTATGAGGAGCTCTCTATGATATCTATTGTGGAGGTGGACGAGCAATTTCTTGTCATGAGTGAAAGCACTCATGTTGTTTGATAGCTTGGAGATTGATGATGAGGTTGAGGAGATGATGCATATCCTAGATGCATCTCGTGCTTACATGCTGGGATTAAACCCTTTTGAGCCCCTAAATAGGCCAAGTGGGCCTTCTCCAAAGTCGCCGATTGAAGAAGCTCCAAAATTGGATCTTAAACCCCTACCCCATCACCTTCAATATGCTTATTTGGGTGGTTCTGACACTTTTCCGTGTTATTGTTTCTTCTGACTTGTCTAAATTGCAGGAAGAAAAGTTGTTGAGAGTGCTACGTGAGCACAAACGAGCAATTGAGTGGACGATGTCTGACATTAGATGCATTAGTCCATCTTTCTGCATGCATAAAATCCTCATAGAGGACGAACACAAGCCAAGTGTATAGCAACAACGCCGCCTAAATCCAATCATGAAAGAGGTGGTAAGAAAAGAAATGATTAAGTGGCTTGATGCAGGTATTGTATTTCCAATCTCTAATGGCAAATGGGTAAGCCCCATCCAATGTGTGCCTAAGAAAGGGGGGATGATTGTAGTGGTTAATGAAAATAATGACTTGATTCCCACAAGAACTCTGGGTGGAGTATTTGTATAGATTATAGAAAATTGAACAATGTCACCCGAAAGGACACTTTTCCCTCCCCTTTATTGACCAAAAGCTTGATAGATTAGCCGGCCAGGAATACTACTGCTTCCTAGATGGCTATTTGGGGTATAATCAGATTTGGCCAAATACATCGGCAGCCCCTTAAACTTGTCCTCACTTTTCACTTTGACACTTTTTCTTGACTGTGGTCCATTTGAACACTTCAACCACACCTCGAATGTGTCATTTAAACACCAAATTCGTAAGCATCCAAACATAAGTCATGCGTGTGATTCACTCTCCACGGTAACGAATAAAAAAGAGACACGTGGATTTAACTTGAATTAATTAATTAAAAAAGCCATTTTCAGCCATTGTCATCTTCCCCAACAACCTTTATCTCCATAACCTGAAAACCCTAGACCTCTCCTTATAGCCAGCCACCGCAGACCGCCACCCTTACCCAAAACCATCAGCCGTCGCCGCCACCCCTACCCTGAACCCTAGGACCTCAACCTCTCCAAGACCCATCTTCTTCTTCACGCCACAAACGACCACCCACCAACGGCGACTCTAGATTTCTTCCATTCATACCCACTAGTCTCCGGCGACTTCTTCCATCCACACCCTCTAGTCTCCAGCACCCCGAAGCTAGAAGACACCTCCAGCAGCGACAAGAGTCGCAAACACTGATATGAAAAACAAAAAGAGAGAGAGAAAAATTAAAGCTTAATTTTTTTTATTTTCTTGTACATTTTTCACTTACACAATTTGAAACTTACTCTGTCCATTATGCTCTGAAACAAAAAAGAAAAAAAGAGAGAGAAATCGGGCAAAAAAAATAGCAAGAATAGTGAAAAAAATTAAGTTCTTTCATTTCTTTAATTTGTTTCAAAAGTCAGAAAAATTCGAAAAAAAGGGCTTTGTTCTTCTTCTGGATTGTCGTGGGAGTTCGATTGAGAAGTTGTCGTTCGAGGTCGGGTCGTTGTTTGTCTTGGACATGGCCGGAGTTCTCACTTTTCCGGCGAACTCCATGTCTGTTCTGTTCTCCAAAGAATAGGAGGAGAAAAAAAATGAAAAATAGAAATACTGATCTCTCATGCTCCTAAAAGTAGTGTATTACACGCACTATGCCACATCACCAAATTGTGTCTAAATGACACAGCAGTACCCTTGTTCTGGGGTTCAAATGGACTACAGTCAAGAAAAAGTGTCAAAGTGAAAAGTGAGGACAAGTTTAAGGGGCTCCCGATGTATTTAGCTCCATAGGACCAAGAGAAAACTACATTTATGTGTCCCTATGACACGTATGCGTTTAAGAGAATGTCCTTTGGTCTCTGTAATGCACCTGCGACTTTTCAAAGGTGTATGATGGCTATTTTTACTGACATGGTTGAAAGATTTGTAGAAGTGTTCATGGATGATTTTTCTGTGTTTGGTTGCTCTTTTGATAATTGTTTAATGAACCTTGATAAAGTGCTTGCTAGGTGTGAAGAGACAAACTTGGCACTAAACTGGGAAAAATGCCATTTCATGGTACGTGAAGGTATAGTCTTGGGGCACAAAATGTCAAAAAATGGTTTGCAGGTGGACAAAGCAAAGGTGGACACGATTGAAACATTTCCCCCACCGACATTCGTCAAAGGAATTCGCAGTTTCTTGGGCCATGCAGGTTTTTATTGTCGTTTCATTAAAGATTTTTCGAAAATTTCTTCTCCTTTGTGCAGGCTTCTTGAGAAATATGTCCCCTTAAAGTTTGATGATGCCTATCTGAAAGCATTTGAGGAGCTGAAGGGAAGGTTGGTGACTGCACCAATTATCATTGCCCCGGATTGGCCGCAGCCATTTGAGTTGATGTGAGATGCGAGTGACATAGCAATTAGAGTTGTTTTGGGGAAAAGGAGGGAAAAATGTTTTCACTCCATTTATTATGTGAGAAAAACTCTGGATCCAGCCTAGATGAATTACACTATTACTGAAAAAGAGTTGCTTGTAGTGGTGTGGGCGTTTAACAAGTTTAGATCCTATCTAGTGGGAACCAAAGTCATCGTCTACACAGATCATTCAACTATAAGGTACGTGTTTGAAAAGAGAGACTCCAAGCCGAGGTTGATTCGTTGGGTCCTTCTCTTACAAGAATTTTACTTGGAGATCTGAGATAAAAAGGAACAGAGAATCAAGCGGCTTATCACTTGTCCAGATTAGAAAATCGGAATCAGGTAGCTGGGGAGGGGGTTGATTAAAGAAACATTTTCGGATGAGCACTTATTAGCAATCACCTCAAGTGAATCCCCGTGGTATGAAGATTGTGTGATTTTTTTGCAAGTGGGGTGACGCCACCAGAATTGACACCCGATAATAGAATAAGGTTCCTACATGATGTGAGGCTCTACATGTGGGATGAGCCATTCCTATATAGACAGTGTGCAGATCAGTTGGTATCAAGGTGTGTCCCTGAGGAGGAGATGAATGCAATATTGCATGACTGTCATGCTTCTCCATATGGAGGTCACCATGGTGGGGAAAGAACTGCCCAAAAAGTGCTGCAGTTGGGTTTTTATTGGCCAAAATTGTTTAAGGATGCACACAACTTTGTTAATAAGTGTGAAAGGTGCCAAAGGACTGGAACAATCACGAGATGCCTTTGCAAAATATTATGGCAGTATAGCTCTTTGATGTTTGGGGGATTGATTTCATGGGACCATTCCCATACTCCAATGGTCACAGGCACATCATGGTGGCGGTCGACTATGTGTCTAAGTGGGTGGAGGCCATTGCTCTTCCTACTAATGACGCAAAGGTAGTGGTAAACTTTGTAAAAAAGCACATCTTCACACGTTTTGGGACTCCAAGGGTGTTGGTAAGTGACGGAGGGACTCACTTCTGTAACAAATTGTTGAATAATGTTCTAGAAAAGTATGGAGTTAAGCACAAGGTTTCCACCGCCGATCACCCCCAAACGAGTGGTCAAGTGGAAGTGTCAAACAGAGAGGTGAAGTAGATTCTAAAGAAACCAGTAAGTGAAAATAGAAAGGATTCGGCCGGAAAGCTGGACGACACGTTATGGGCATATCGAACTGCATACAAGACTCCCATAGGTACTTCTTCGTATAAGTTAGTTTATGGGAAGGTATGCCACTTCTCGTCGAACTTGAACACAACGCCTATTGAGCAATTAAAAAGCTGAATATGGATATGGACTTAGCCGGTGAGAAGAGGTTGCTTTAACTCAAAGAGCTTGATGAGTTTCGATTGCATGCATATGAAAATGCCAAATTGTATAAAGCAAAGACCAAGAGGTGGCATGATAAGCACATCCAACATCGAGAGTTTGAGCCAGGTTAATAAGTTCTCTTGTTTAATTCGAGGTTGAAGCTTTTCCCCAGAAAGCTTAAGTTTCGTTGGGCAGGTCCTTTCGTTCTGGTAATTGTGAGGCCTCATGGAGCGGTGGAATTGCGAGATACGAGCTTTAGTGGTACCTTCTTGGTAAATGGGTGGATAATAAAATATTATTGGGGTGGTGACGTTGCACGTCACTAGACCTCGGTGGACTTGGTCGATGCTTGAAAACGTGTTGGGTCGTGTCGCGACGTTAAATCAGGCGCTTGTTGGGAGGAAACCCAATTTTTATTGCTTTGGTAGCTTAAGTTTTTGGTTTCTTTTAGTTAGAGTAGACTAATGTTTTGTTTTCTTTATAGTTGCAAAGATCATAGGTGGGAATGATGTGGGGTGTGTATAATGTATGTATTGAGTGCTCGGGTAGGAGAGATTTTATAAAATAAAAAAAAAGTTTCACGAACGAGCGCCCAGGCCAACGCCCCACGCTGCCTCGGGCGCACTTTGCAGTGTGTAAAGAAATCCCAGCGCCAGCCCTAGCGTGGGGCGCTAGGCTGGGGGGTCAGGTAATAATTTTATTTTTATTTTTTATTTTTTATTTTTCATTTTCATTTTCTTAGTTTAATTAAACTACCCAACCCATATAACCCGACCCACCTACATATATACACCCATAAACTAACCCATACCCAATTACCCAAACCCATCCCCCACCTAAATTAAAATAACAAACACCCAAAAAAAACCTCTCTCTCTCACCGCTGCTCACTCCCCTTCCCTCTCAAATTCATTTCATCTCAAGGCTCAAAGGTATGATCTTCTTTTTATCTCTTTTCTTTTATTTTGAAATTTCTTTGTGTAATTTTATTCCACTTTCTCAAACTACCCCAAAATACCATAGGTTTCTTTGGCATATCTTGTTGTTACAGTGGTCTTAATATGCACGAATTTGGTTTCGAAAATTGGTTGTGAAAGTGTATTTGAAGTAGTAAACTATAATTCCCTCTACTTTATGTAAATTTAGAAGGGCAACCTTACTCCACCATTGTTGAAATAAGAGAAGAAAAATTGATGCCCACAAGGTGTTTGTTAAAATGCCTAAGAGAGTAAATTGAACACCAGTGAATTCTGAGTAGCTGAGTGTAGTTGTATATGATGGTTGGCGAAGTGTGGGGTGTTTGGGGGAATTGTATCTTGGTGTAAGATCTTGTAAGTGGTAGTTAGTTTACTTTATTAATGTAGTAATATGAACTTTATCTTTTCTTGCTTGCACCACAGTTAAGTTACGACCATGTCAAACTACTTGAATTGTATGGCATAGGGAAGTCTTGAGTACCTATAGCCTTGTGATGACACATTGGTGCATGTTGAACCAATATTGTGGGTCGATTATACATAGCCTTCGGTTTAAGTGCGGGGTCCTCTTTGCCTCTCATGATGACCTTAGGCAAAATTTCTTGATTCATTATCATCTTAGTGTTTATCGTGTGTAGGTTGCTATGGCTCGTGACAGTGCCGCCAAAGAAAAACGGGTGAGAAAGTCCTCCACTACTGCTCTCCCTCCCAAGAAACGTAAGCAATGTGAGTGTTCTTCCCGGCAAGCTAAGGGAAAGCAAGTTGCTAGCGGGTCGACGAAGCCACCACGGCCTCGGGTGGAACTTGTTCGAGATGACACCATCAAATGGCATGATAATTTTGTTCCGTATGGGAGATATGTCTCCGAAGTGGGGATTAATGTAAAGGCCCTAGAAAGGAACTTCCTAGATGTGCTTTCCCGATTGGTAGAAAAAAAAGATGGATAATCTCCTCGAATGTCCGCGCCCTGCAAATCTGAAGATGGTATGAGAGCTATATGCCAACTAGAACGAGGGCCTGGACCAGTAATGTGTTAGAGGAAAGGAAATAGCACCAATGGATACGAAATCCTTGTGTGACTTCTTGGGAGTTGATAGCCCTAATCCACGGAGGCTACAAAAGTTCGTCAAAAGTCCACGCTACCAGGCAATACTTCACACACTTTGTGGCATTGATTCTAATGTGAAGTGGACATGGACTAAGGTAAATGTACACCTTGAGATGCTCCGATTCGACTTCAACAAGACATATAAGGTATGGCAAAACTTTTTGCAAGCTAGGTTAATACCGGTTGATCATAACAGCAAGCACACTCAAGCTCGAGTGTGTATGATCTACTTTCTGATGACCGGACGACCCCTAAATGTGGGTGAGCTCATGCTTGAAGAAATGACCCTAACCTGTTTTGGAGGGAGGATCAAAAGTTTCTTTTTTTGGAAACATCCTGAAGCATTACATGCATCTCGTGGGGTACTAGAGTACTCTGGCTATGATGAGGTAGTGGAGGCACCCAAGGCATTGCTAGACATCATATCCTTGCTTGAATCCACATCAAAGCTCACCTAGGCTGATAGGAATGAGAGGGACGAAAATTTCAACATGTATCTTTATAGTACCCTCAATGTTATAATGAGCAGGCTAGGGGTGTCAGATGAGGAGCGCATGCTCTAGTTCTTCCAAGGAGATGTTGGGCATAGCACCAGGCAGTCTCATTCATCCATCTGAGGATGAAAACACTCACAAGGGATCTGATGATGAGGATGCAGATGATGATGAAGTTACTTGGCCCATGGCTTTGGTACCCTTAGGAGATGATGATGAGCCTAGAGCCGCAACTGGTGGGGATCCTGAGGAGGCAGAGTCCGACTAGCAGGGAGTTCTTTCTTTCCACCTTACTCTGTTTTGAATTTGTTATGCATCGGGACATGCATTGTTTAAGTGTGTGTGGAGGGGGAGGGGGGGAATACTTCTTGACTTGTAATTGTATCAATTTTTTTAGTGTTATTGTTTTTTTACTTGTTAGCTTAGTTTAGAACTAACATAGTTAGCTTGATTACATTAAAAAAAATCAGAAAAAGCTCGGACTTTTCTCGACGATGGATCTGCTGGACAATTTTCTTGAGGGATTAAAGTCCGATTAAAAATACCAAAATATTTTCTTTTGTATTTTTAGGATAGTTAGGTAGTATCCCTTGGTTTTTCTTTGGACTCCGGTTCTTTTCCAAGGGTGTAGCTCGAACCGGCTGTTTCATTTTTTTAGGAGCAGGATAAGGGAGAAAACTAAGGTGTTAGGAGGTACCTGTTGACCTGTTTGGTGTTGGCAAGTTAAGATATAGCACGCGCTCTGTCTTTTTGAATATTTGATTTGAATTTTAATGCCCAAGTAAATTAAGTAGCCTACTCTTTGACGCATTTTTCTCAGTTGGTTGACTTGTATGCCACTTAGTGCTTTGTTGCTTAAAATTCTCAACTTGCTATGCTTGCTTGACTTGAGAGTCAACACAGAAGCGTCTTGAGTTAGTCACGTGCCATGTGTGTGTAAGGATTGTTGATATTCTGTGCTATCTTGTGTAGTCTAGAACTTGCCCTGTGTGTTAATAAACGTGAAATCATACGTTGTGCTAGTCTAGGAGATGACGCATGCATTTCTTGCTTGACCATAAAGGTTCTTGTCACTCACTAATAAAAGTTTCCCGATGCTATCCCCTTTTAAGCCTATAGACCATTTCTTTGGCACCCACATTACAAGTCGTACCCCTATTTTGTTCTTAATTCGAGATTGTTGAACCTTTACCTCCTAAGGCACGAAGGAAGGTAAGAGATTGGGGAGTGGCTTTTGAGTGTAACCATGGAAGGGCCCTTAAGGTGCACTAAAATTGTGAAAGAAGGTCACTAGCCAATGAACTTTAATGTATGGGGTGTGTGAAAGAAAAAAAAGAAAAAAAAGAAAGAAAACAAATACGATTTCAAATAATGCAGAAAGACACACACCTCCTAATCCTTCTAACTCGTGCTAGTGAAACCATAGAGGTGCTTAATTGAAAAGAGGGCTATGTTATATATGGTGGATGACAAGTGAATGGGTTGAAAAGAAAATGCGCTCGATTTGTGAGTGTAGTGTATTAAAGTGATTAGGAGGGTTCGTCACTATTCCTAAATGTATCCTACCCATCCCTTAGCCTACATTACAACCATAAAGTCCTAATTGATCCTAGATTTGGCTAGCTTAGATTAGTAGAGATGTACACTACGAGCAAGCTTATGGTATGACCACTGGATGCACATGAATTCTTTGTGAGAGTGAGTGAATTTTGTTCAATTGTGTGATGTCCTTAATTTATGTTCAATGACATATTTGAATGTATGGACTACTATTATATTTGTTCTTTTATTTGTGGCGAGGGCACTTGGTCTCATGATGGATTGGTGATGTTGTACACTTCTTTTGTTGGGAGAGTGCGTGAGTTGAGGATGCTTAGTGGTAACGAGTCTTCTCTTGAGGTAAGGTGGTTGTGGAGAGGTTTCTTGAGTTGGTTGAATGTCATTGAGTAAACTTAGGCTAGTTTAGAAACGGGAAGAATGTCAAATTCGTGTGTTCATGCTTAATTGTCGGTATCGACCATAGTCAAAAGATAGGGTGTTTGATTGAATTAATTGTGAAGTGCTCTTTCATAGTGATAGGCACGTTTTGGGGTGTTAATATACTTCCATTGCTAGAGGACGAGCAAGAGTCTAAGTGTGGGGTGTTGATATTTGGATTAATGTATGCATATTTTGATGTATATTGCCTCACATTTTGCTCATGTCTCGTAGATTTGAGATGCATAATATAATGATTTGTGTTAATTTGTGGTATTTCTATATGTAGGAATCATTTGGATGCAATTTGGGACGAAAGTGCGTGAATTGGAGCGAAAATGTGAAGAAAAGGAAAAAGTACTAATTTGAGGGCCACATGCAGCGTGGGGCGCTGCTCGTGGCGCACTTTACAGTATCCTTGAGAAGTTGAGCGCCGGGGCCATCGCCCTACACTACCTTGGACGCTCAAAGTGTGAACATGTCCTATTTCGGCCGCAAGACGCCCCAACTCATATAAAATCCAACCTAAACCTATTTTGAAGAGAAGGACGTGACTTTGAGAGAGAAACAACACCGCGAAACACTCAGGAGCACAAATTTGATCAGTTCTTCCATTCTTCCTCTAGTATTCATTGATTTTATGTTAGAAAACATTAATTTTGATGATTGTATGAACATGAGTGGATAAGAACCCTATTGTTCTAGGGTCATGGGTGATACATGAATGTTGATGTTTGAAGTTTAAAATTAACGAATTTGATTTTATCATATTGGGTTATTTATTTAATTCTGTTTTTAATTATTTTGCAGAGTAGCTAACAGTGAAATGCTATCTAAGAATCCAGAGTTGAACTCGAAAGTGGGAGTTCTAGATTGCATATAGAATTAAATAGAGCAGGTTCATGAAACCGAGCATCGAGGAACGAATTCGCAATTAGGATAAAAATATACCTAATTGCCTTGCTTGGTTGAAATACAGGAAGTGTAAATACATTCTTGTTAATCTTAATTCCATAGACATATAGGCATTAATTTAGCTTGAATAGGAGAGTAAAAACTCAACAAATTCTTATGAGTAATATCAACCTTGTCAATCAACAATCCAGATAAATCGATCAGTCATTTTAAGCCAAGAACGCAACATGATTGTTAGCTAACTTGACCCTGGAATATCACCACCTACTGATTGTTAACCGAAATTGCTTAAGTTTTGTGGTTGATTTCTTGTTATTTCATTGCTTGATAGTTTTTAGGTAATAAATTAGTCAATTCCATATTTTGTGAGAAATCTCTTGCATTGATAAGTTGTTTGAGTTTGAATCAGTCAAAAGTTAATCATAAGTCTTCGTGGGAACGATACTCTACTCACTAATCACTTGACGACCACGTATACTTGCGTGAGTGTGTTTGGTCGCAACATCTCCCAAGTCTCTTCTTCGGCCGGTTGGCCTCTCCACAGGACCATCACCGATGCAATCTCCTTTGATCTCAACTTCTGAACTTGTCTATCCAGAATGGCCTCTATCTCCTCCTCATAAGCCAGATTCTCATCCAACTGCACTGAACTGAAATCCAACACATGTGACTTGTCTTCATGATACTTCCGGAGTATGGAAACATAGAATACCAGATGAATTTCTGATAAGCTAGGTGGAAAAACAAGCCTTTAGTCCACCTCACCAACTCTCTCTAATACCTCAATAGGGCCAATATACCTAGGGCTCAACTTGCCTTTATTACCAAACCTCACCACGCCTTTCATAGGCAAAACTCTAAGAAGAATCTTCTCACCTTCAATGAAAGCCACATCACAAACTGTCACGACCCGAAATCCCACCCTTCAGACCGTGACTGTGTCTAACGTTGAACCCGCTAGACAAGCCAACGTGCACAAGTTATCCTAACAATTTCAACCCAAGTTAACAGTAATAGAGTCAAAACCTTCCAAGCTGAACAGAATAACAAGCACCTTAAAATCCTTAACAGCGGAAGTGTAATGAAAATTCGAAATGCAAAGTGAAATAAAAAAATACATAACGTCGCATACCCAAAACCGGGGCGTCACAACTCACGAACTATCTAAACAGAGTGCTAAATACAGAGTCTAAAAAGAAATACACAATTGTCTTGAAACTAGGAGAAAAGGTAAGACAATAAGGAAATCCAAATGCAGGAGAGACGCCAAGGCCCACGGACGCCAGCGGGTATACCTTGAAGCTCTGGGTGGACTGAAGGTGACTCCCTCAATGCGGTCCACTAGGTCCGGATGCGGGTTCTGCACAACATTAAGAAGTGCAGTGTAGTATCAGTACAACTTACCCCATGTACTGAGTAAGTGCCGAGCCTAACCTCGGCCGAAGTAGTGACGAGGCTAGACTTGACAATAACGATAACCTGTCCTATTCTACAGCAGGTAACAGGAATAATACAAGGCAAGAGATAAGTAACAAGTGAGGGATACGAGAGCAGTAAAGGGGAAACAAGTGAAGTGAAGCAGTCTAATTGACAGATAGAAGTAAACAAGGGAGGCAATCTAACACAATAGCCAACGAAGCAAGTATAAGTACCAGAAATGTAAACAATGGCACGGCATCACCCTTCGTGCTTTTACTCTCTTCCTCACAATGCAATGTAATCAAATATCATGGCACGGCATCACCCTTCGTGCTTTACACTCTTCTTCACCAAACAATGACAGATATAATGGCAAGGAGTACAACATAGTGGAAATACATTTCAACATCACCCGGCAAGGGGAAAACATCAATCTATATCACAACAATTGTCCGGCAAGGGTCTCAGCTATAACCAATCACCTCAATTGTATACTTAACACTTGGATTTTCAATTGTATCAACACTTCTTAAGCTCAACAACCAATACTTTCAACACGAATAATTTACCAAGTAGAGACAACCTCATAATATGATAAACATGGGAGAAATACTACGATTTCTATCAAAATAGACTCACGGGCATGCTTGACACACATTGCATAGGTACTCGTCACCTCACCTATGCAATGAACATGATAATCACTTAGCACATAGCAAATAATACCTATTCCCTCACCAAAGTTAGGCAAGACACTTACCTCGGTCCAAAGTATAGCAATCAACCCTCTAAGACCGTCTTTCCTTTATAATCCGACTCCGAAACAACGATATCTAGGCATAATTAATTCAATAATATCAATAAAGACTCAATAACACAATCCCATAGCCTAGATATTCAATTCCTATCATTCTTCCAAAAATACCAAAATTCGACCCCGGACCCGCTTGGTCCAAACACGAGGCTCGGACCAAAACCCGATCACCCATGACCCCACGAGTTCAAATATATGATTTGTTTTGAAATCCGACCCCAAATTGGGGTTGAATTACCCAGAATTCCCAAAAACCTAACTCTACCCAAAACCCCTAATTTCTACCTTGATTTCATGTTTTTAGTCCTAGAATCTAGTGATTAGTTGATGAAAGTAAGAGAAAATGATGTTAAGAACACTTACCTGTGGAGCTATGGAGGTTGGAGGGATTGAATTTCGTCTATGGAGGTTTGGGGAAGAAGGAGGAAGTGAGAAAAGGGTGAAATCCCGTAATGGGTCTGTTTTGGAGTTAATAAAATCACTGGAGAAAATAACTCTATGCGTTCGTAGCCTGTTGACCGCGTTCGCACAGGTTTGACCAAACAGACCTATGCGTTCGCAAGCCAATAGTTGCGTTCGCACTGGTCAAATACCACTCCCCCACCCTGGACCTACCTTACCCAGTGCGGACGCACCCCCTTGCCCGCGTTCGCACTACCCCGCCTAAGCTACCCTCTGCGTTCGCACCTGCTAGAGTGTGTTCGCACAGCTCTGTCCCCACTGCCCTCCGCGTTCGCACCACACTGGGTGCATTCGCATAGCACAAATTACCCAGCTCCCCCAGACCCCACTTTTACTCTATGCGTTCGCATCCCCTTGGGTGCGTTCGCATAGAGTAAATACCTGGACACCAGCAAGTTGAAGAAAAAAACCAGATTTTTCATGCATTTCACACCCCGCTAGCTACCCGAAACTCACCCGAGCCCTCAGGTCTCAAAACCAAAAACACACACAACTCCCAAAATATCTTACGGAGTTATTCAAGCTTTTAAATCACCAAAATATCATCAAAAACAAGGAATTAAACCTTAAAACTCATAGAATTTTCTTAAAACTTCATAAAGATTAACTTTTCCAATTTTGATCCGAAACACGTCATTTCAAGTCTATTTTACACCAAATTTCACAGATAAGTCACATAACATATATTAAACCTGTTCTGGGCTCCGGAACCATAATACGAGCCCGGTAACACGATTTTCACATCAAAGTTCATTTTCAAAAACCTTTATTATTTTCAAAAAATAAATTTCTTTAAAATTTCATTTCTCGAGCTTGGGACCTCGGAATTCGATTCCGGGCATACGCCCAAGTCCCATATTTTCCTACGGACCCTCCGGGACCGTCACATCACGGGTCTGAGTCCGTTTACCAAAAATAATGACCAAAGTCAACTTTATTCATTTAATTATTCCAAAGATTCCATTTTTATCAAATTTTCACATAGAAGCTTCCCGGCTACACGCTCGGGCTGCGCATGCATATCAAGGTGAGATTAACGGAGGCTTTCGGGGCCTCGAAACACAGATTTAGCTAAAATTACTTAGGATGACCTTTTGGGTCATCACACAAACTTTCCTATTAGCATAACTTTTCTGCCTAGACTAAACTGTGCGAAGTTGATCCCGAATAAACTTCACCTTATCAAAATCATTATTACCCAACAGCCTAGCCTCACCAGGATCAAACTTACCAATAGGAGAACAATACTGTCTACTATATAAAACCTCATATGGAGACATCTAGTGGTAGAAACTAAAACCAATGTCCTCCAAATTAAATAACACAGGCTCTCAACAAATTCTCTGGAATCTGAATAGTCCCCTCGGACTGACCATCTGTGTGTGGGTGAAATGTCGTGCTAAGGTCCACATGCATACCTAACTCTCACTGAAAAACCCTCCAAAAGTGAGATATGAATTGAGTACCATTGCGTGAAATGATAGAAATAGGCATACCATGCAAATGAATGATCTCCTCGATATAGATTTGATCCAACTTCTCTAAAGTGTAAGCAGTCATCCCTAGAATAAAATGCATAAACTCAATTTGTCCACAATGAACCAAATAGCATCAAACTTCCTCAATGTACGTGGTAATCCTACCACAAAGTCCATAGTGAGGTGCTCCCACTTCCACTCCGGCATACCTATCGTTTGAAGCAAATAACACATTTTTTGATGCTCATACATGACCTGCTAACAATTCAAGCACCGCGAGACATGTCCACAAAAACGAGCAAGAGATGGTGAAGAATCACCATTACACAACAATACAACAAGAATCTACCACAAAATAGAAAAATAAAAACAAAAATAAGAAGAAAAGAGAAAAAGAAAGACTTACTTGCACAATGATGTAGAGGGAAGAGGTGGGTGGTCAACAATGGAGGTTAGGAGGAGAGAGAGACGTGAGTTTAGGGAAATAGGAAGAGGGAGATATAAGGGAAATAGGAGGGGGTTGTATCTGTGAGGGGAATTTGGGGAGGGAGGATGATAAAATTACGAGTTAGGGTTTAGAATAATGGGGGAAAAGTGGGTGAAGGTGGGGTTAAGGGGTGGGTTATTAGAGTAAGAAGGGAGGAGGATAAAAAAAAGAAAATAAAAGAAAATAAGAAAATTTAAACGAAAACATACTTACCTGGGCGGAAGATGGCTCGCCGCGGTCGACCGCGGTCGCGCGAGATTCAGCGAGATGGGTAATTTCCGCGGTCACGCCGTAGTTCGCCGCGGTCACGAAAGATTCAGAGGCGGCGATAATTGCCGTGGTCGCGCCGCGGTTTGCCGCGGCTGCGGTGACGGACGTTCGTAAAAACTTCTGAAGTTCCAATTTTTGCCGCGGTTCCTCCGCGGCCGCGGTGACTGAAACTCTCCTTTTGGTGGGTTTTTCTCATACCTTTACCTTACCAGAGTTATTTGATGACCTCTTCTTTTCTCTACACACCTCCAAGCTTGTCTTGCACACTCAATAACGTGTTAGTTGTATGTACATCAATCACAACACAAACAAAAGATAAAACGCTAAAATTATGGGTTGCCTCCCACGCAGCGCTTGATTTAACATCGCGGCACGACGAGTACAAAAATCAATGGGTTTCCTCCCATGAAGCGCCTAATTTAACGTCACGGCACGACGCAGAATGAGCGCATTTAAGGCTCGCTCAACCTCTGTGGTTCAAAAAGATGCACCACAGACAACTCATTGGTCTCATTCATCCCCACATACAGTTTTAATCTTTGTCCATTAACCTTGAAAGCTTTGGACCCATCTTCAGTAGCAATCTCCATAGCACCAGAGGGAAACACTGTGAACACTTTGAATGGTCCAGACCATCGGGACTTGAGCTTACCCGAAAATAATCTCAATCTTGAATTGTAGAGCAATACTTTGTCTCCGGGTTTGAAATTTCAGTCCACAGTGTTTTTGTCGTGTAACCTCTTCATTCTCTCTTTATATAGCCTTGTGCTTTCAAATGCTTGATATCGGAATTACTCCAACTCATGCAGCTCTATGACTCGATTTTCACCCGCAGCATCAAGATCCAAGTTCAACTGCTTCATGCCCACCAGGCTCGATGTTCCAGCTCTACAGGCATGTGAAAGGCCTTACCAAATGCCATCTTTTACGGAGACATACCTATTGGTGTTTTAAATGCAGTTCTATAGGCCCAGAGTGCGTCATCAAGCTTTTTCGCCCAATCAGTTCTTGTGGTGTTTACTGTTTTGGTCAGCACACTCTTGATTTCACGGTTTGACACCTCAACCTACCCACTCGTCTGAGGGTGATAAGGGGTTTCCACCTTGTGGAGCACATCATACTTGGCTAGTAGCTTTTCGAAGACACGATTGCAAAAGTGAGTGCCTCCGTCACTAATAATGGCCCTTGATCCCGAACCGGGTGAATATGTTTTTCTTTAGGAACCCCATCACCACTCTTGCATCATTGGTGGGAAATGTTGCAGCTTCCACCTATTTGGACATGTAATCTACAGCAACAAGTATGTACTTATTGCCATAGGAGCTGACAAAGGGACCCATGAAGTCAATCCCCCACACATCGAATACTTCTATTCTTGTATTGGATTCATGGGCATCTCATGACGACGGGATATGTTTCCCGTCCTCTATCACTCATTACAGCCCTTCACCCATTGATGAGCATCTTTGAACACAGTTGGCCAGTAAAAGCTGGCCTCTAACACTTTTGCTGATGTGCGAACTCCTCCAAAATGTCCTCCATATGCTGATGCGTGACAATCCTGCAAAACAGAAAATTGTTCTATCTCGGGGACACACCTACGGATCATGTTATCAATGCAAATTCTAAACAAATGAGGTTCATCCCAATAGTAATTGCAGCAATCATGATAAAACCTTTTTCTTTTGGACAGATGAGAGTTCATAAGGTTCAATACCACTTGCCAAGTAGTTTGCAATGTCTGCATACCATGGCACATCCTCCAAGATTGTGGCGAGTAGCTGCTCGTCTAGGAAGGTTTCCAGAATATCCTCATATTCAATGTGTTCTCAGCACCTTCAAGTCGTCACAGGTGGTCAGCGACTTGGTTCTCCGTGCCCTTGCGGTCACGAATCTCCAAGTCAAATTCTTGCAGAAGCAGCACCCAACGAATTAGGCGCGTCTTGGACTCTTTCTTCTCAACCAAGTATCTGATGGTTGCGTGATCAGTGTACACAATCACCTTCGACCCGATCAAGTAAGACCTGAACTTGTCAAAGGCGAACACTACCGCCAACATCTCTTTTTCGGTCACCGTGTAGTTCAGCTGAGCTCCACTCAAAGTCCTACTTGCGTAGTAAATTGGGTGCATTATTTTATCTTTGCACTGACCCAACATGGCTCCCACTGCGTAGTCACTGGCATCGTACATGAGTTCAAACGGTTGCTCCCAGTCGGGGGCAACGATAATTGGTGTCGTGACTAGCCGTTTTTTCAGCTCCTCAAAAGCCACCCTGCAATCATCAGAAAACACAAAGGGGTTATCTTTTTCAAGCAACTTACAGAGGGGGTTGGCGATCTTGGAGAAGTCTTTGATGAATCGCCGGTAGAACCCGGCATGCCCAAGGAAACTACGTATATCTTTGACTGATGTGGGAGGTGGAAGCTTTTCAATCACATCTACTTTGGCTCGGTCCACCTCAATTCCTTTACTCGACACCAAGTGCCCCAAGACGATCCCTTCTTGAACCATGAAATGGCACTTCTCCCAGTTAAGCACAAGATTCGTCTCGATGCACCTCTTTAGTACACGGTTCAGATTTGCTAAGCACTCATCGAATGAATTTCCCACTACTGAGAACTCATCCATGAATACCTCCATGATATATTCCACCATGTCTGTGAATATGGCCATCATGCACCTTTGAAATGTGGCAAGGTGCATTGCAGAGGCCGAATGGCATCCTTCTAAAGGCAAATACCCCATAGGGGCACGTGAAGGAAGTCTTTTCCCTATCTTCTGGGGAAATTGAAATCTGGTTGTACCCCGAGTACCCGTCCAGGAAACAAAAGTGAGACCTCCCTGCAAGCCTGTCAAGCATTTGATCAATGAAGGGAAGTGGGAAGTGGTATTTCCGGGTGGCAATATTCAGCTTTCTGTAATCCATGCATATTCTCCAGCCCGTGACGGTTCTTATAGATATCAACTCATTTTTGTCATTCTTTACCACGGTCATGCCACCCTTTTTTGAAACACATTGTGCTAGGCTAACCCAGTTGCTGTCAGAGATGGGGAAAATGATTCCCGCATCTAACCACTTGATGATTTCTTTCTTCACCACTTACTTCATGTTTGGATTCAAGCTCCTTTGGTGTTCCCTGGAAGGTTTGTGTCCCTCTTCCAGGAGAATCTTGTGCATGCAATATGCCGGGCTGATCCCTTTGATATCTGCCATGGTCCATCCAATAGCAGTCTTGCACTCAGATAGTACCTGTAACAGCTGATTTGCCTACACATCTAACAATCTTGATGAGATAATAACAGGTAGCGTAGAGTTAGGGCCTAGAAAGGCGTACCTGAGATGGGCTGGCAGTGGTTTTAACTCTAGTTTGGGTGATTCTTCCACATATGGCTTGGCTGGCGGGCTCTCTCTTTTCTCTAAGTGAAATGGTTCAAACTCGAGATCCCTCGGCCAGACCGTTTTACCTTCAAGTGATAACACCCACTCTATCAATTCCTCCTCATTTACCTCATCCAAATTCATTAAACATGCATCAAGGGGGTCCTCAATAGTTAAGGATTCATCATCTTCCTTCACTATCACATCCACAACATCAATGAGAGAACGGTTGGCGAACTCACTTGGTCGCCTCATGGGTTTCTACACATTGAATGTGATTTCTTCATCATTAAGCCTCATCTTGAGCTCCCCAGTCTCACAATTAATGAGGGCTCTGCCTGTGGCCAAAAATGGCCTTCCCAAGATTATAGGAATCTCCTCATCCACTCGATAGTCCAATATCACAAAATTAGCAGGGAACACAAACTTCCCTACTTGCACCAAAACATCATCCAGAATACTCGATGGTCTCTTCACCGTCCTATCAGCTAGCTGCAACAACATGGAAGTTGGTCTGGCTCTACCAATACCCAGTCTCTTGTAAATGGCAAGGGGCATTAGATTAATGTTGGCCCCCAAATCACACAGCGCTTTGTCAAAAGTAAAATTGCCAATGGTGTAGGGAATTGTAAAACTCCCTGGATCAGACAACTTTTCCGCAATAGGTCGTGTTACCACAACACTACAAGTCTGAGTAAGAGTCACAGTTTCCAAGTCTTGGAAATCAAACTTTCGGGACATCAAGTCATTCATCATCTTCGCATATCCATGCATTTCTTTCAGAGCATCAATCAAATGAATGTTTACCTGTATCTGCTTCAACATATCCAAGAACTTTTTATACTGCTCATCCTTTTGGTATTTTGCCAGCCTTTGAGGGAATGGTGATGGCGGTCTCTTCTTCCCAGTAATTTGAGATTTTTCTTTCTCGACTACCACCTCAACTACTTGCTATGGGTCTATTTCCGCTTCTTTTTCAGCCTCACTCTGCACACTGGGTTCTCCTTCAGTAGTTTGCACTGTTACCTTGGTCAAGTTGGTTGAATCATCAATTTCAATCGGCACTGGTACTAGTGTCTCTGCCTTCCTGCTTTCACGAGTTATATCTTGTTCCAAGTATAAGTCCCTGCCATTGCGTAGACTGACTGCCATTAGCTGCTTCAGGCCCTGGTCCTTAGGATTCACCTGAGTGTCTGCAGGTAAAGTCCCAAGAGGACGATTGTTCAAGGACATTGATATTTGGACCATCTGCACTTTAATGTTTTTAATAGTTGATTCATGTGCATCGACTCTCTCACTGATTTTGGCAGTCGACCCAATCACTTGTTGCATCATCGCTTCAAGCCTGGAAAACCCATCTTCTTGTCTCTCCCCATGTTGTTGCTGAGGGGGGGTGGTATGCCTGTTGCTGATTTTGGTTGTTATACCATTGTGGCCTTTGGTAAGATGCCAAATTACCATGAGGTCTCATGGCACCCATGTTTCCATTATTCTGCTGTTGATGGGGTGGTCTGTACGGCTGAACTTGCTGACCCCAATTCTGTCCACCCTGTCTCCAGCCTCCATAGTTTGACACATAATTCATATTCTCTTGGTAGTGAAGATGATCGCAGTATGCATTCCACTGATTACCAATTGGTTGGCTATGCAAGATGTGCATAAGCAACCATTGGTAGTATCTACAATATGAATTTGTTGCTTCTGCCCTGACTCCTCTACCTTTTTCTAAGTAAGCCCATCTGTGTCATCAAAGTTGCCATATTTTCAGCAATAGAGTTGGATGGATCTAATGGCACTGAGTGAACGATAGGGGTAATAGGTGCACCCCTGGTCATCCACCGTGAATTTTGTGCCATCTTATCAAGTAAAGCCTGGCTTTCTCTCCACGTTTTACTAAGGAATGGTCCACCAGCTGAAGCATCAACATTAGCTTTCACACTATCAGCCAGACCCATATAAAATCTCTGCCCCAACATCTGTTCTGGAATGCCATGGTGAGGACAGACTACCAGAATTCTTTTAAACCGTTCCCATGTCTCCTGCAGTGTCTCCATAGGCTTCTGCCGAAAGCTCAAGATCTCATCAATTTGTTGCGTTGTCTTGTTCGGTGGATTGAATTTATTGAAAAACTGCTTGACCAATTCCTCCCATGTAGTAATACAATTGATAGGGAGCGAGTTGAGCCAAGTCTGGGCTACTCCTGTCACTAAGAACGGAAACAACAACAGTCATATTGCCTCCGGAGTGACGTTTGGTTGCCTCTGTGTCTTGCAGATCGACAGGAAGTTTTTCAAATGTTGCTGGGGATCCTCAATGTATGACCCCGAAAATATCCCCTTATTCTGCAACAAGTACAGCATATTGTTTGTGATTTGGAAGGACTCAGCTTCTATCTGCGGGACCATAATTGCTGTGACCAAATTCTCTGTTGTGGGTTGTGCCCAGTCATATAAGGGCGCCTCAGGTGCAATGGGCACCTCAGGCGCTGCAATGTGTCCGGCTGGGTCAACCACATCTTCCCCATTATTATTGTTGATCATGTCATTCAGGTCTGCCATGTCTGTTTCAATGTGTTCGATGAATGGTTGTTGTTTGCTCTTCCGGTTGGCCATGTTCAAGGCCTTGAAAACTTTTTCGGGGTCTGGCAAGGTTTCAAATACTTCACCAGTTCGTGAGGAGCTTCTAAGTATGCACCTGTACCACCGATTTAGCAAACGTTAAAAATTCAATATATGTATGAAATCAAAGAAAATTGACTATACTTAAGAACTGTGTATTTTCCTCCAACTACAAATAATAATACCGTTAATTCCCCGGCAACGGCGCCAAAATTTGATCACGCTCAACTATGTCTATTAAAAGACTAAGCGGGCGTTGCAAATATAATCCGGGTATTTTGCCCAGAGTCGAATCCCACAGGGAATTAACGTATCGAACGTTTTTATTAGAGTACTAAATTCTCAATAATCAACTTTCTCAAAAGTTATGAATATCACTTTGTTTTGTTTAAACTACTACAACTTAACAGAAATAATAAACTAAAGATTAACTAACAATAAGGTGTAAACAATTAGAATAAAGGTATAAGGTTATAGTTTCCACCGTTGGTGAAATTCCTTCTTGTGTAGTTCCTATAGTTTTGACTTAGTTGTCTCTATCAATCATGAACACTCCAGTTATCATAAATATCTCAAAAGTAATTATGATAATTTACTAGACGCACTCTCTCAAGTTACGCTAGCTAGATTGTATTACAGTTCACTTTAGATTGCACCTGAGGTATCATTATCTCTAATACAACCTCTAAACCCTCGGTTATGACTCTCGCCTATACTCCGGGAGTGATGTTGTTCAAAAAATTACCTAAATATGCACTCTCTCTCAAGTAGATACATAATAAATAGGCACAGCTAATTGAGGGCCCTTCAATCAACTACAACAATAACGTAGTTGAACAAATAAAGATTAACAACCAAACAAAACTATATTAATATCACAATCAGTTCATCCCCAACGGGTTCCACCAAAACCTTAGATTAGAAAAGTTAGCTACTCATGATCAAGAACAATAAAAACCCAAAGGAAATCATAATAATCAAAATAAAGATCAAAGGAAGAAAATATAAAACTCTAATTGTTGCTTGTCTTCTCACAATGATGCTTGCCTCATTTTTATGTCTAAAAACAAGAATATCCCTCTCTTGGGCGAAGTTATAACGTTTAAATAGGTTTAGGCAATTAATTCCCGTGTTTTGCACTTTGGTCCTTTAAATTTTCTGGCATGTCAGTGATCGCCCGCGGCCGCGGCAGAAACGCGGTGCGACCGCGGTGAAGTGCGCACTCTCTGAATCTGACTGACTTGCCCGCCGCGCTCCAGCCACGGTCGACCGTGGTCGCGGTGGACTATTTTCCAGCAAACTTGGCCTTTTTCTTGTTCTTTTATCACGGGTTCTTCTCAGATTGGCCTCAAACTCCCTTAATTGACTCCAAATTGCTCCAAAGTATCTCTCATCATAGAATATAATCTGCAAATCATAAAAACACTAATCAGAGCATTTTGTTATCAATATTTACATGAAAAACATAATAAAGTATGGTTCATTAGGGGTGAAAATATAGTCTAATTCACCTATTATCATTGCCCAAGGGCCAAAAACTCCGTTTGTGTACCAGACGCCTCCACCCACATACCAACCCTCACCTTCCAGATATTCCCAAACAGTTGCTTCCTACCATACATATAATTCCCAACCATACTACTTTCAGTCACCTCCAACTCGTCCAAATTACCAGAAACCCCGGCCTAATTTTGACTGCAAACCACCCACACAGTATACCGACATTGCTGAACCCATTGACCAATTATACGAAAGGTTGAAGGCTGCTGGTTATGTCACCCCTATTCCCGTTGTGTCCATGGAGAATTCATCTCAATGGGTCAACCCGAATAAAACCTGTGCATATAATTTCGGTATGAAAGGGAACACTATTGACGGGTGCCGGGCATTAAAAGATAAGATCCAGACATTGATTGATAATAAGGTCATCCAGGCGAATAAAGATGCACCCAACGTCCGCAACAACCGCCTCCCAGATCATAGGGGTGAAGGGATCAATGTGATAGAAACTGATGAGGAATGGGATCCCGAGGGATCAATTGGACTTATCAGAGAGGGTGACGATCCTAAGAAACCGACAGTCACGCTCAATCCTATTGTTGTGCAAGTATAGCCATCAGTTGAAGTCAAGGTAGCCGCATCGGTTCCTTTTGAGGTAGAAGTGGCACCACCTGCAGCCTCACCTGTTCCATTTGAGGTGGAAGTAGCCACGCCCTTCACAGTGACGGTGACAACCACACCGCACTTCAGTACCAACACTGTACCCTGGGATTATGTGGCCGAAGCTAGAAGAAAGGGAAAAGCAAAAATGGAAGAATCTGGCGCTGCACAAGGGATGACCAGAACGGGAAGGGTATATACACTGGAAAATTTGGGAGAAACCAGCAAGCAGCCCTCCAGAAAACCGCCCATTATTGAGACTGGTCCAGATGACCTCTGGAGGAAGGTACAAGCAAGGGAGTATTCAGTCATCGATCATTTGAACAAGACTCCCGCCCAGATATATATCCTGTCACTAATGCAAAATTCTAAGGCACACATTAATGCTCTAGTGAAGGTATTGAATGACGCATATGTGCCCAACAACATCACTAGTGGGGAAATGTCCAATATGGTGGGGGAGGTGCTGGAAAGCCACAAAATCACTTTCCATGAGGACGAGCTACCACCTCAAGGGTTGAATCACAACAGGGCACTGCACATCACAGTGCAATGTGAAGACAAGTTTATTGCCAGAGTTTTGATTGATGGAGGACCCAGCCTCAATATTTTCCCATTAACAACGCTGAAGAGGTTGGGCAAAGTCTTACATGAGATACGAGAGGGAACTATGAATGTGAAAGCATTCGACGAGTCTCAAAGGGATACCATCGGAGAAACTAATCTCTGTTTGAAGATGGGTCCTACATGGTTTGATGTCGAGTTTCATGTACTACACATATCCGCATCTTACAATATGTTGTTGGGACGACCATGGATATACGCCGCTAGGGCTGTAGCATCTACTTTACATCAGGCTGTGAATTTTGAATGGAACCACCAAGTAATCATCCATGGGGATGGGAGCAACCCCATTTACACAAGTCAGACTATTCTGGTGGTTCAAAACAGAAGGAAGATAGGTAGAGAAACCTCCCATCGTATCGAGCGGGTTAACGCGATCGAGAAAGATAATTGGTGGAGTAGCAAGATAGCAAGCATGATATCATGGAAAGGATATGAGCTCGGCAAGGGGATTGGTAAAAATCTCCAGGGCATCTCCAAGCCAATACATCCAAAGCTCCATGGTACCACTTTTGGGCTAGGATATCAGTACACCTGGCAGGAATTTAGAAATTTGTCACCACTGTGACGTGGTCCATACTACCCCCTTAAGCAACTTGTGCCAAACTTGAGCCAGACCTTCCATCAGGCCGACATCATATGGGGATCGAAGGAAGAAGAAGGGTTGGCGGCATTTAGGAATCTGTTCTTGGAAGATGATGAGATGGACTGTTGTGTAATCGTTGAGGAGGAGGAGGAGGAAGGCCCTACTATCCAAGTTGTGGAGAGAGGAACAATCCTAAAGAAATGGACCGTCAGACCATCGAGGGCCCGACGAGTCCCGGGGTAGCAAGGCTGAACAACATTGTTTATTTTTGCTTTTCTAGAAAAATGATTTCCCTTTCTACATTTTTGTTTTAAATAATATTTCCAATGTTCCAAAAATGTTATTTGAGTTATTGAAAATCATTTTGTTTGACACTTTAAAATGGGTTAATATTTTATTATTACTACTTTTCTTTATATCTTTATCTTTACAGTATTACTATTTCCTATCTTGATGAACCGGCAACTGTGACATGTAATGAGACAATGCAACAAATGGATAGTGATTCAAAAGAAGAGGATGCAACATGAGGAGATCGTCAGAGAACTAGAGAATTTTGAGAACAAACCTAAGTCCAACCTGGACGAAACCGAGATAGTTAACTTGGGAAATTCTGAAACCGTCAAGGAAACCCGCATCAACATCCATTTGTCACCATCAGAGAAAGAGGAATACACTCGGTTCTTGAAAGAGTATGAAGACATATTTGCATGGTCATACGATGATATGACCGGATTAAGCACATCCATTGTAGCCCACAAGTTGCCCACAAACCCAATGTGTCCGCTAGTAAAGCAGAAACTCAGGAAGTTCAAGCCAGATATGAGCTTGAAAATCAAGGAGGAAGTTACTAAGCAAATCAAAGCCAAGGTCCTTAGGGTAGTTTAATATCCAACTTGGTTAGCCAACATCGTGCCAGTTCCAAAAAAGGATGGGAAAGTCAGAGTCTTTGTCGATTATCGGGATCTCAACAAAGCCATCCCAAAGGATGATTTCCCGTTACCAAATATACACATCTTGATCGACAATTGTGCCCAGCATGAACTCCAGTATTTTGTGGATTGCTTCGCTGGTTACCATCAGATATGGATGGACGAGGAGGATGCTGAGAAAACAGCCTTCATTACACCGTGGGGGGTGTACTGTTACAAGATGATGTCGTTCGGCCTAAAGAATGCTAGGGACACCTACATGAGGGCCATGGCTACTATTTTTCATGACATGATACATAAGGAGATAGAGGTGTACGTAGATAATGTCATCAGTAAATCCAAGAAGGCCACAAATCATATAACAGACTTGAGGAAATTCTTCAACAGACTGCAGAAGTACAACCTAAAGTTAAACCCCACGAAGTGTGCATTCGGGGTTCCTGGCAGAAAGCTATTAGGGTTCATCGCCAGCCGTCAGGGAATAGAATTAGATCCACCAATGGTCAAAGCCATCCAAGAGTTACCACCACCAAAGATCAAGAAAGATGTGATAAGTTTCCTGGGATGCTTCAATTACATCAGCCATTTCATAGCACAGTCCACAGTGATATGTGAGACGATTTTCAAGATATTGATAAAGGACGCTGCAACTAGTTGGACCGAGGATTGTCAAAACGATTTTGACAAAATCAAGGAGTACTTATCAACACCACCAGTCTTGGTCCCGCCAAAGCCAGGTAGACCGCTACTACTCCACATCGTAGTGTTAGATGAAGCTTTCGGTTGCGCTATGGGGTAGCACGATGAGACATGGAGAAAGGAACAAGACATCTATTACTTGAGTAAGAAGTTTATTTCTTATGAAGCACGATACTCTCTGCTGGAACGTACATGTTGCGCTAACCTGGATAGCTCAGAAGCTTAGGCACTACTTCTGTACCTATACAACATATCTCATATCAAGAATGGATCCCTTGAAGTACATCTTTCAGAAACCCATGCCTATTGGAAAGCTGGCCAAGGGTCAAATCTTGCTGAGTGAGTTCGACATAGTCTATGTAACTCATAAGGCAGTCAAGGGACATGCACTGGCAGACCACCTTGCTGAAAACCCTGTGGGAGGAAAATATGAACCATTAAAAACTTATTTTCTCGATGAAGAGGTATCATTTGTAGGAGAAGACATTGTTGAAGCTTACGACGGTTGGAGAATGTTCTTCACGGAGCGGCGAACTTTAAAAGAGTCGGCATTGGAGCCGTCTTGGTATCAAAAACTTGTCAACATTATACAGTGTCTGCAAAACCCAGATTCTCCTGCACCAACAACATGGCGGAGTATGAAGCTTGCATATTAGGGCTCAACATGGCTGTTGATGTGAACGTTCAGGAACTATTAGTGATCGACAATTCAGATCTGCTTGTGCATCAGGTACAAGGATAATGGGCTACCAAAAATTCCAAGATATTTCCATACCTGCATCATGTGCAAGAAATGAAGAAGAGGTTTACAAATATAGAGTTTCGGCATGTCCCCAGGATTCAGAATGAGTTCGTTGACGCATTGGCTACTTTGTCATCAATGATACAACACCCAAACAAGAACTTCATCGATCCTATTCCAGTAAGGATCCATAATCAGCCAGCATATTATGCCCATGTTGAAGAAGAAACAGACGGAAAACCTTGGTTTTACGACATCAAAGAGTATTTGGTAAAAGGAGAATACCCGGAGCATGCGAACCATGCTCAGAAACGCACGCTTCGGAGGTTGTCCAATCATTTCTTCCACAGTGGAGGAACCCTATATAGAACAACTCCTGATCTGGGACTATTAAGGCGTGTCGACGCAAAGGAAGCTTCTAAGTTGCTCGAGGAAATACATGTCGGAACTTGCAGGCTGCATATGAATGGCTTTGTCTTAGCCAAGAAGATACTCAGGACTAGTTACTTTTGGATGACTATAGAGACAGATTGCATCTGGTACGTTTAGAAGTGCTACCAATGCAAAATACATGCAGATACTATAAAAGTGTCGCCGAACGAGCTTAATGCAACAAGATCACCTTGGACCTTTGACGCTTCGGGAATGGATATCATTGGTCTAATCGAGCCCACCACCTCAAATGGGCATAGATTCATTCCGGTGGATATCGACTACTTCACTAAATGGGTTGAAGCTGCATCTTGCAAAGTTGTGACTAAGAAGGTCATTGCGGATTTTTTTCGTGACCGAATTGTTTGTCAGTTTGGGGTTCCAGAGTCCATCATCACTAACAATGCCGCTAGTCTCAACAGTGATCTGATGAAAGCCATGTGTGAGACTTTCAAAATCAAACACAAGAATTCCACATCATATATGCCTCAAATGAATGGAGTTGTGGAAGCTGCCAACAAAAACATCAAGAAGATACTGAGGAAAATGGTAGAAAATCACAAACAATGGCATGACAAGCTACCATTCACCTTACTGGGACACCGTACCACAGTCTGCACAAAAATCGGGGCAACCCCCTATCTGCTAGTTTATGGTACTGAGGCTGTCATTCCAGCCGAGGTGGAAATTCCTTCCTTGAGGATCATACAAGAAGCTGAGCTCAACGACGCAGAATGGATAAGGAGCCGCTATGAGCAGCTATCCCTCATAGATGAAAAGAGGATGAACGTGGTATGTCACAGTCAACTTTATCAGAACAGAATGTCCATAGCCTTCAACAAAAGAGTCAAGCCGAGACAGTTCACACCGGGACAACTGGTGTTGAAGAAGATCTTCCTGCATCAAGATGAAGCCAAAGGGAAATTCTCTCCCAACTGGCAAGGTCCTTACATGGTTCACATAGTATTGACTAGAGGAGCACTCTTACTTGCAGAGATGGATGGAGAAATCTGGACGAAGCCTATCAATTCAGACGCAATCAAAAGATATTATGTGTAAAAACCATCTTATGTTTTTCTATATGATGTAAATTGAACTACGCTCGACCTGATTCCCGTTTAAGAGGGGATACGTAGGCAGCCCTGTGGGTTCGGTCACAATTCAATAAAAAATTTATTTTCCCCATAATCAGAAACTGGGGCAGAAGTTTGAGGAGGACCCTCAAAATTTTGAAGCAAGTTCAGCCAACCGCAACGTATGGAGAAATCAGAAAGGTCATCTAGTTAACTGGGGCAGAATTTTGAGGAGGACCCTCAAAATTTTGAAGCAAGTTCAGCCAACCGCAACGTATGGAGAAATCAGAAAGGTCATCTAGTTAACTGGGGCAGAATTTTGAGGAGGACCCTCAAAATTCTACGGCAGAAGAAGTCACGATGTCTCTGATCGTGTCACAGTCATTGGTTCATCTAACCAACTTCTAAACTATATTTTACTATGTCTCTGAAAATTATGCATGTATGTTTTTGAAATAAACTCTACTTTAGCAAATGTTGCCCCAATAACTTGAACAGGATCTTCAGATAGAACGGAGCAAATCGAGCATGCAAACGAAGGCACAAACCAACATTTCCCCTGCAAAACTCACGATTTTTCTTTGAATGCATGAACAAGGAATATGCACCTTGGAATCACAGTCTTCATAACAACAAAGATACCAAACTCATTTCCAACTAAGAAATATTCTTCTATCACCTATTATCTATTCATTGCATGAGACTAAGCTCTGTCTCAATCTTGCATAAGGCTAATCTCTGCCTTCTCTTTGCATGGGACTAAGCCTTTCTCCGAACATTGCATAAGGATAAGAATTGCATTCATCCTGCATAAGGATAAGCATTGCCTTCACCTTTCATAAGGCTAAGCACTGCCTTCTATTTGCACGAGACTAAGCTCTGTCTCAATCCTTCATAAGGCTAAGCATTGCCTTCGCCTTGCATAAGGCTAAGCACTGCCTTCTATTTGCATGAGGCTAATCTCTGTCTCAATCCTGCATGAGGCTAATCCTTGCCTCCCTATTTGCATAAGAATAAGCATCGCCTTCACCTTGCATGAGGCTAAGCCTTGCCTACCTATTTGCATAAGGCTAAGCATTGCCTTCTTTTTGCATAAGGCTAAGCACTGCCTTCTATTTGCATGAGACTAAGATTTGTCTCAATCCTGCATGAGACTAAGACCTGCCTCTCTATTTGCATAAGGCTAAGAATTTCCTTCACCTTGCACGAGGCTAAGCCCTGGCTCCCTATTTGCATAAGACTAAGCACTGCCTTCTTTTTGCATGGGACTAAGCATTGTCCCAAACCCTGCATGAGGCTAAGCCCTTCCTCCCACTTGCATAAGGCTAAGCACTTCCTTCCCTCTGCATGGGACTAAGCCCTGTCCTGAATCTCGCACGAGACTAAGCACTGTCTCTCTTGCACTATTCTCTCCTCTTGGGCTAAGCTTTGCCCTCAACTTCATATAAGACTAAGCCTTGTCTTGTTACTTCTAGCATCATGTCTTTGCAACTCATGGGCTGAAATATCGCCAACTTGTCCGAAGGCATCATAGTCTGAAGGCACCATCCTCATAGCCGAAAGACACCATGTTATGGCCTGAGGATCTCTCAAACTTGCATATCATTATTCAAAGGCGTCATGGTTCGGAGGCACCATTTTCATGGCCCGAGAACATCATTTCATGGCCTGCGAATCCCGTACCGCGCAATTCATGGTCGGGGACATCATGGTCTAAGGACGTCATCCTCAACCATCCAAAGACAATTCTCATAATCCGAAGGGAATTTGCATCATGTTTAAATTTATGCAAATATGTATGCTTGCAGTGCATAATTTGATTTGTAGGTAATCTGATGAGCAACCATTATCCCTACAGGAGCGATCCCGCTCCAGTTTCTTCATATTATTCCAAAAGCTGACCGCTCACCGTAACCATTTCACCTATTCGAAACCGTGTATCCATCCTTGTGATAACTTCATCGGTATATTTCGTCGGTGGGTCCAAAACTACACACAACCTGATTCCTCCAGTTTCTTCATATTATTCCAAAAGCTGACCGCTCACCGTAACCATTTCACCTATTCGAAACCGTGTATCCATCCTTGTGATAACTCCATCGGTATATTTCGTCGGTGGGTCCAGAACTACACACAACCTGATTCCTGTAAAACCAGGGATATGTAGGCAGCTCGGAAACCAGAGTGCGGCCTATTTCACTCAAATCACCCTATTCGGTCAAAATTGGTCATTATATCTTTACCCGATAACTCTTTCACCATTCCCGGGTAAAGAGGGGCAGATGTTGATACCCAATTTTTCCCTGTATTATTTTCAAAATGCATATATATCTCCAAAAGAATGCATGAGCATCAATTAATGTTTTTCCATAATTTTCTGCATTTTTAAAGGAATTTTAACTAATTTATCCCAATATTTTATTATATAAATAATTGCTAATTGTATCACAAATGGTTTTATAATAATTTTTTGTTCCTTAATTTCATCATTTATATTTATATTAAGCTTAATTATTTTACGCATATCTCTATTTACATATGTAGGCAATAATTGAAATAACTTTGCAATAATAGCCCATATGTGCATAATTATCATATTTTTACAAGAAAATGACCTTTTATATTTTTTGTAATATTAAGTAATTGTTTTAAATCATTTTTAATGCATAACTATAACTTTTATCATTTATTAACTATTTTTATGAATTATTTTATCAAATTAATTGGGTATTTAACATATAGCCTCTTTAATTTCGGACCTTAGCCCAATTACTACCCCAACCCGATTAAATCAACCAAATACCTTAACCCACAACCCAATACCCATAACCCATTTTTATAACCCGCCCAATCCCCCAGATTCAATCTTGGTCGTTGATCTCAAAAGATCAACGGTCCAGGACATTCCTTCCATTTTTAATTACCCAACAACCCCTAACCCTAATCACTTATCAAATCCCGCCGCCCCTGAATCCCTTCCTCCTCTCTTCTCTCACCCCTCTTCCTAACCCTAGCCCGCCGTCACCTGAACCCCCTTCAATCCATGGGTTTTCTCTTCGATCTTAGGCCCTATCCGGCCTCCTACCTCGACTGGTTGTTCGACTTCCATGTTATTTGATGGAATCTCAAAGAGATTCGAACAGAATTGGTTCAAATCCCTCAGTCTCTTGGTGAATCCGTCTGTATTCACCCATTGTTTGTGAGTATTACCATTTTTGTGTTTTCGTGGCTTCAAATCTCCGGTCTAAAACTCGATTTTTCTACCTCTGTTTATTTTTGTACGAACCTAACTATTTATGGCCAAATAGGTTCATGTCTCTTTAGATCTGAAGTGTTTAGATCTTGTTTAATAGTTTTTCTTTAAGATTCTTTCGTTTTTACCGCTATTATCTACCGATTTTACTTTTTCCCTAAAAAACTAGGGCTTTATCCCTTTCAAGTTTCTGCAAATGTTTTAAAATGTTTAAAGGCTCAACTCTGGCCTTTCTTCTTCACTGGTCGACTAATTTCTTTGCTTGATGTTTCATCTCTGTGTTTCGATATGCTTAAAGTTTCCCTTTATTCGATTATTATCTCACTATTTTTTCCCGTTCAGTTTGGCTCGGTTAAATAAATTGATTAATTGATTTATTTGCCTAATTAGGGTTTGAAATTATATTTTCTTTTAAAATTGGTATCTCTCTGAGATTTTTATTTATTCTTTCCTTATATATGACTCGTAATTGGTACTGCCTTCCTTAATTATGCTACTGGCCTAATTTCTGGGTATTGATTGTTTTGACCGACCTATAAAAGGTCTTTAGACTTATTGCTTACCTTATTTAACTTCAATCATGTCTGCTAACTGATTTCGTGTTGATTCCCCCTAATTCAAGTGATATTTCCCGGATTCTGTCTTATTAATTAATTGGGTTTAGCCCTGATTAATTGGTTAATTGATTTGCATGCCTTATTCATGTGCCGTTAATTTTCCTGCCTTATTTGTTTACTCTGCTGAAAGCTATATAAACCTTGCACCATTCTACTTTTCAAACACAGAAAAATACCTACACACACACACACCTATGCTTACAAGCACACACTGAGACACAAACTCACTTACACACTTACACGCATACAACTTGAATTCTTTCTGCTGCACTGTCTAGCCGGCTGAAAAACAAGGCTAGACTCTTAGATTCCAATTGACTTCACCTTCCTGTTTGCAATCTCCTTAACTTGTATGCCTCAAATTCTGTTATCATGTTCTATTCTATATGCTATGTAGCCAGTTTACTATAGACATCAACATGTTTCTGTTTTGATATTTGTTTCCTGGCCATCTCTTTCTCAACTACTATGCCTCAGTTCTTATTCCCTGTGACTATATGATTAGCTTACTTCGAACCTCGATATGTCCTGTTCATTATATGTTTCCAGCTTACTTTCTAACTAGTATTCTTTAGTCTTTGTTACCTCTTTGTTCTACATGTCTCTGTGGTCAGTGCTTCAAATTCCAACATGCTTCTGCTAGACATATAGTTCATGTTTATGTCTTAGTTCATGTTATCTTGTTCTGCTTATTGTAACTTCAGTATGTTTCTATGCTTAATACATGTCTATATGATTCCACCTAGTAATAATTAAAAAACTAAGTCAACTTCAGCAATGTGAAACCTTGTTTGATTCAATTGGTACCATGTTTAGTTCTGTCTATAATTTAAGTGTTCATACTCTTGTTGTGATTGTTTAATTACTGGTACCCATGTCTGAACCAATCTGCTGAAATGTGGTTTTGTTCTGTTTGTAGTCTTGTAACTTGTTTCTATTCACTTCTGAAAATCAAACTGCTTTTCTAAAATTATCCTCTACCCTTATATACTATTTTCAAACTTCTACTCTTAGTTATCTAGGGTCCTACCACCCCCAGTGTGAGCACTGCCTAGGGTCCATGAGACTCCTCCGAACTCTGACACACTGGGGCTAGTCTTCCAATCTTTTACAACTATTTCTCTGAGAAACGTTCTGGTGTGAGCATTTTCCGGGGTCCCTGAGGCCCTTGGGAACTTTGACACACCAGAAGCCCATTTTGTGTATTATGGATGGACTACCTGTGGACATCAGACTTGCTTGCTTGAAGGCCTGACTTCCGGGTTGATGTTGGGCCTGCTAAGGCTCCCTATAGTGTAATGAATAACTTTATGCAATTCATTCATATTGGTATGTAATAATCCTTGTAAAAACATATATGGGGTTATTAGTAAAAGCTGGGGAGGGATTTTTATATATCTTTGTCAGGTTCGGGTAGAAATCATGCCTATAGGTTGTTGTGGTGATTCTTTATGTGCATACCATTAGAAATCATGTCCATAGGATCTTGTCTCACCGTTTGAAATCTGAAGTTTCATACTTTGCATCCTAGAAATCTTGTTTATAGGTTGTTTTATCAATTATGCATCAAGGACCCATGTTTTATGCATATTTTCAAAATCTCAATGTGCATTAGAAATCATGTATATAGGATCTTCTTTGTGAATTATCGAACTTGTATGACATTTTGTTAATGTCTCTGCCTACTTAGATATCATGTCTATAGGAAATACATATAAAATCAGTTTCTTAGATATCATGCCTATAGAAAATAAATATAAAAATCAGTTTTCTGCATTTAGATATTATGCCTATAGGAAGTAGTACTTGTAATCAGTTTCAGCACTTAGAAATCATGCCTATAGGGGTTAATTAGTTCTGTAAAAAATAGAAAGCATGTCTAAAAGATAAAATATGCCTGCTAAAATCAGTAACCCGTTTATAAATTATTGTCTCTAATTAACAGTTTAGATATCATGTCTATAGGATTCTTCCCAGTTATCACTTAGGCAAACTGAAGGGTAATTGAAGAATTCCGGGACTAAAATTGTGATTTCTTGCTGTTTGAAAACGTGCCCAGATTCGGAGTATTAACAAAAATCAGTAGGCAAACTGATAGGTATCGCTGCTTAGCTTTAATAAAGTTGTTATATAATCTGTTCATGCTCATCTAGATATCCTGCCTATAGGGTCTTAAATCATTAAAGATTGTTTGTTTGAATATCGTGCAGTTTTTTTGTTTACTTGTGGAGGTTAACATGAGCCCCTATTTGCTCTTTATGCAACAATCCTACTTGACTTTTGTTTGTCGCTTAGTTTTCTTATTTTAAGCAACATAGGTGAGTCTAGAACCACCTTAAATAGAGGTCCTAAATGCCTCTAGGTCCATAGGTAAGGGACAGGTAGTGCACACATAAGGTACGCACTATAAGCTATTAGAACGCTTAGGTAATAACTAAAAGATACTAAATGGGTCGTAAAGGAGATGATGACATGTGCGCTAATGCTATGTGTAACACCCCAATTTGGGGAAAGTTACCAAGTATTGCATGGAAATGATCTTATAGGCTAAAAAACATAGGACCCCTTTAATTCCTATTTTAAAGAAAACATTTATTTATTTCAAATTGTTTAACTCTCCTTTAAAAACTAATTCGCTTAATTGAGTTTGGCCGGGACCCACCGTTGTGGACCTCGAGGGGTGCCTAACACCTTTCCCTCAAGGTAATTTCGAGCCCTTACCCAATCTGTGGTGATGTAAGCTAGTTTCATGAGTTATTTGCTTTAGGTTCCCTAACGCACCTTAATTCGTTAGGTGGTGACTCTTCAAATCCCATACCCCGTCCCAAAAGAAAGGGAGTTGTCCCGAAAATATCGAAACCCGGACTCCGCGAGGAAAAAGGGGGCGCGACAATATATATATATATATATATATATATATATATATATATATATATATATATATGGGGAAAGGTTATGACATTATATACGCAACACCATATTATCAATTGGTATACGTTGATGATTTCGCCCACAAAGGCCGAGATGATATGATGGAATTCCCTCAGAGGCTTGATGATGTTAGGTATGCATATACCTATGCATGATATTACATTAATATGCATATGCATGACATTATAAATGTTTCATGATTCACAGAGCTATTCAGACTTACAGGTTGAGTTCTTTACTCCATGTTTACTCAAGTCGTCTCATCGTAGTGCTGCATAAATCAAGTCAGCCATACTAATATATCACATTTTCTTCACTTGGGGGACTTATCCCACAACCCTCGGCTTAGCCTTGGAATGTGTCCCTACGCTGGAAATGTGTAGTTTCACGGTAACAAATTCAACATTCGAACCAGTCTCTATGATCTCCACTAGTAACTCCCAAAATATTTGACACTCCAAAAATATATTCATAACATAGTAGCCTTAAATGATCTATTTATTATCAATTCATCACATTAATAGACATTCTAAACCATTTAAACAAAAATTAAATAAACAAACATTTTACATGTTAAAGCCTTTAGCAATTTAACATCAATCTTTAACAATATACCACAAGTGTTATTCCATTCAATTTTCAAAAGAAATACTTTTCACGAATTTTTTTCTTTAGCACTCAAATATGTATACTCTTATCAATACGTAATTTTTGATAAAAAACTTATAACATTCACCATAAGTGTCATTTTGCTAACAAGATTTAAAATAAAAGTTTATAAAATATGATATTACATATGCAACACAATATTTTAGTACATGGAGACATATGTTATAACGACCCGACCGATCGTTTTGTGTTCTAGGACCCTGTGCCCCTAAATGAGACTTCCCGTAGTTTCTTTTACCGATTTATGACTTGCGGGGATGGGTGGTTCGGGATTTGGAGGAGTTCGGAGTAGTATAGAAACGCTTGGTTCCTTAAGGTTGGCCTTAAAGGCCAAGTTTGACTTCGGTCAACATTTTTAGTAAACGACCTCGGAATCGAGATTCGAAGGTTCCGGTAGGTTATATGATGCTTTTGGACTTGGGCGTATGTTCGAAATGGGTTTTGGATGACCCGGGAGCGTTTCGGCGCAAAATAGTGAAATATGATTCCTTAAGTTTAAAAATTGAGGTTTGGAACGTGTTTTTGTGTTATCGAGGTCCAAACGGAATTTCTAGACCGGAAATAGTTCTGTTATGTCATTTATTTTCTCGCAAAATTTGGTGTCATTCCGAGTAGTATAGGTAGGTTCGGCGTGTTGAAAACGAATTCTAGAACTTGAAGTTCAAAGTTTGATTCAATTTGGTTTTGGGGTCGGATTCATAGTTTCGTTGTTGTTTTTCGCGTTCCGAGAATTCGAGCGAGTCCGTATCATGAATACAGACTTGCCAGTGCCTTTGGATGGGGTCCCTAGGGGCTCGGGTGAGTTTCGGATCTCTCGGAGATAAGTGTTAAACACCAGATTTTTCACAGTCTGGTTTCCTTCTATGCGATCACGGGTGTACTCACGCGTTCGCATAGAAGGAGTTGACAGGGGTGGAAAAATGCCCTATGCGACCGCACATGAATGCACACGTTTGCATAGAGGAAGGCTATGGTATGGCCCAGTTTTTACTCTCTGCGTTCACATCCTTCCTCCCCGCGATCGCGTAGGTCTAGCCCAGCTAGCCTCTGCGTTCGCATGGCCCCATCCGCGATCGCGTAGAAGGCCCTCAGGGGGCCTGGCCGTTTGACCTTCGCGATCGCACTGCCCCTGCTGCGATCGCATACAAGGGGCAGCTGGGCAGTGTACATTTAAAACGGGACTTAGTCTAATTTTGAACATTTTTCTTCTTCCTTGGGCGATTTTGAGAGCATGCAAAGGAGATAATCAACCTAGCTACTGTAAGGTAAGTAATTCCTACCATAAATTAAGTTTATACTTAAATTCCTAGGTAGGTTAACACATTAAATTAGTAAAAATTATGGGTTAGAGTAAAACCTAAGTTTTTATGAAAATGAGAGAATTACCAATTAACTAGTTATGAAATCGTACAAAAACTACATAATATTGATCCTTAGGCTATGAGTGATTGTTTCCTTAAAAAATTTCCAAAATCTGAGCATGCGGGACCGGGGGCGTATTTTGGGACTTTGTAATTTAGGATGAAATAATCACTTAAATAGGGGAATTCCATACTTTTGTGTATAAATTGATTTATTTATGCAATATTTGGCTAGTTTCGAGTCCTTAGGCGACAAATTTGGGGTTTCGGGCGCATTCTTGACCCGGGAAGTAGACTTGACACGAGGTAAGTCTCTTTTCTAACCTTGTAAGAGGAAAGTGTCCCCATAGGTGAATTGAATGATTATGTGTTATTGTTGTGGGGACTACGTACGTACGAGGTGACGAGAGTCCGTGCGTAGTGACTATTATTGTTATATCCGAGTAGTTAGGCTCACACCATGCCTTGTGAATTTCCTTAAATTGAATTATATGCCTTGTGACTTCATTGTATGCAACTTCGTTTCAAGAAAATCCTAGAATTTGGTATTTTAAAAGAGTTTTTATTTGGAAAGGATTTAAAGAAAGATGTTGTGTTGCATGCGATCGCTTCTCAAATTATATTCCGCGAGCGGGGTGATTCTTTCCCCTACTCTCATGGGAGCGGTCCGTACGCCACGACAGGTTAATAGATGCATCTATGGTTCGCGACGTTCGACCCTTCGGCAGTGCACATATATTGTTATTATATTGGCCCAGGCCGGTTGTACTTATTCCACTATGCGCATGCTATTCGCTTGATATTTTTATGACTGTTGAGCTGTGAAATATCCTGGAAAAATGAACTGAAAACTTGTATATTGGTGCTTCACCACGTATTTAGATTTTGATTACGATTCGATATTTATTGCTTTACTGTTCATGCTTACCTGTTGTCCTCTTTAAACTATTACTTGAATTTACTGTTTGGACCCTAGTAAGTGTCAAGTTGACCTCTCGTCACTACTTCTTCGAGATTAGACTGGATACTTACTGGGTACATATTATTTTATGCACTCATGCTACACTCTGTACTTAATTGTACATGTTCTGAGAGGGTATCAGTCCGGAGCTCGTCCCTGACTCATACTTGGCTTAGACTTCTCGGTGAGTGCTTTCCTTGACGACTTCCAGCAGCACCTGGAGTTTCCCTTCTTTTGATTTTATCTGTCTATATTTTCCTCAGACAGTAGGGCAGACTTGTATTCTTTTGGATTTTTATTCTACTAGATGCCTGTAAACTTGTGACACTAGTTCCTGGCACACACGTAGTAGACATTATATTTGGGTTGTAAATATTAAATTATGACTCATATGGTAGTTTATGTTGAAATTTGCCTAAATTACTCGCCTTCAATTAAGATCTTGAATTTAAATCAGGTAAGTGATGGAAAGGTTTTGCTAAATTTAAATGAAACTCATTAGTAAACTGGAACTGGCTGGCCTAACTACGGTGTTTGGCACCATCGCGACCTGAGATAGTATTTTGGGTCGTGACATATGCACTTGTTTGTCCCCAAAAGCACGAAAGCACATTTGCAAACAACTTAAGCATTAACTCAAAACATGCTTTTAGAGAAAATCCCTCAAGAAGAGTAAGATTTAATCAGTTTATCTCGCTTTCACTTTATTAGCATTTACAAGCTTTCAATTATCTTTCATTGTTTCAATGTTGATTAAAATGCTCAAACATCACCAACAAGTCGATATCTACGATCAGATATCCTAATTACACCAAAATATAACCTAAAATATTGATTAATATCTACTATTTCTGGCTCATAAGTTGGCTACAAGCCTCCAACAACTCAAATCGCACAATAGATTCACATGCTAGCTAGCCTATTCATTATTGTAATTTAATACTCATTCGAAGTCATTAATGATACTACATCAATTGCTCAATGCACCCAAGTTACTATTCATCGTCTTCCTTAATCAACACTTGCAAAATATACAATTCGGGTAATTACTTAGTTGATCTCTTCCAACTTTTGCTAACAAATAATTCCATAGGTTTGTCGTATTCACAATTTTATTTCCAAGAATACTATTCATCTTCTCTCTCATTTTCTCAAAAGTGCTATTCATGCCATGAAATAAAGCTTTATAATCCAATCTTTCGACCATTAAAACTTGTAACAAATACTACAAATAGTTCTAACTACTCATAAAAACGAGTTTGAAGCATTAGATTACCCCTTGTAGACCAATCTTGAAAAATCACAACTTTAGTGATTTTTGTGTTCTTGAACATATGATTGTATACGGTCAAAATCGGGAAGGACCGACTTTAGGGCTTCCACGACGCTCCAAGCCCGACCTCGAATGAATCGGGGCATAATCTGAATATCGACCCCGAGGTGAACTCCTTGAAGAAGTATACCGAGGGATCGACATACCTCGAGGCAGACCGAAATCGAAGACCGTCATGAAAAGGCGGGAAATTTCCAAGGGCACGTGGTTAGAGCTAACCAAGTCTGCAAGAATAGTACAAGTCCGTACCAAGCCATTAAATAGTTGTACCAGCTGCATTTCTTTGTAATAATTACACATGTACTATGTTGGGATTCTCCCTCCTATATAAAGGAGACCCTTGTTATTTTTTGGGACACATGATATTCAATACAACAACAAGAACATTCTCTACTCTTTTACCTAAACGTGCTCAAATATTTGTTCTACAGATTTATTTCTTTTCATTTATTGTGTTCATTAATTGTTCTTCATTTATTGCTCATTATTGATCATAAAGGACCATTCTCGAGGCCCTCAATATTGTTATCCCCTCATCGGTCGCCCACTATTAAGCATTATAACTTGACCTCGAGGCCCAGTCTCGGTCGGCTCGAGACCCTGCCTTGTGAGAGCTTGGTTTGCATATCACTACTTCCCTTTACTCTTACTTTACTTTTCTTACTCACACTTAGCATCTATTGTCGAACAACTAGTATTAAAATAAATCACGTATTTTTAGAACCACAAAATCAAATATAATTGTAATTACCATTTTCAAGGTAAACAATGATGATGTAGTCTAGTATTTATATGTAAGAATGATATTAGAATTCATGTATGTTGAGTAAGAATCAACACAAAATATCATTAACAATTTACCTTAGTTGGTTGGCCTTTATTTGAGCTTAAAATCGCCTATTGACCTCAAGAACCCTAACCCCACAAGCTCAATATAATCTACCTCCCCAACCTTGTACTTATAGGCCTAGATTTATGGGTTTTGGACGTTACCCCGGATGCTTCGCGTCCCTAGTTCACTCCTCCTCCAAGCCTGGACGCGGACCTGGACACTATGGTAGTACTTCATTGTCAGCCTTTGCTAATTTGATCATAACTTTTTTTAGGAATATCCAAATAATGAACGGTTTGAAGAGCTAGAAACTATACTCAAAGATCTTTAATTTGATATATATATATATATATATATATATATATATATATATATCAAGATATGCTCGTCTAAAGTTAGGTCTTACGCGTGCTCATTTGAAACTTTAGTCTATCATGTAATTTCCAACTCGACTTGTCCCAAGGGCTCGCCTTAGGCCCTATATAACTTCAAATACACCTCGTACACTTGATATCATGTTCATAAGATATTTTTCATATTATTAATTAACACTCGCATATAAATTAATTTAATTAGCACGCGTCAGACCTCTTAGGGACCTTATAACATTTTGAAAGTTTTTCCGGGACGCTATTGTTGGTTATTTTTTAAAGATGCAGATGTATTTTTATTTAACACAAATAATACACATGACAAGCTAAGAAAATACTAAGTGGTGAAGTTAAAGTCCAAGAATGATCTAGGTCAGATCTATTGAATACAGGGTTTAAATTTGAGCCCAAAAAGCGTTAGGGGCATTTATAGCCTAAAATACCCATAACATACCGAAAATGGGCTAAAAATGTTAGGGTCTTTGGGCCATTTTTATTACGTTACTAGTAATTTTTGGAATATTTCTGAATAAAAAAGGAAAATCTTACTTAAATGTCCCAAACAAGTTCTGACTAACCATTCTCTAGCCATTACTCGTAAACTTACCAAAATTATCCAACTACATATAAAAATTGAAAACCAAAATAAATAAGGATTCTTTCTCTCCAAGAATCACACACAATGACCTCTTTCCATATTTTTAATCGTGATCAGCAACATTAGATGCAAGATATAAAGGAAATTTCATGAATGAGGTAGCAAACTTATATATATAACCTTATTCAATGGGTATGGTTAAAATTCATTGAGAACACGTAAATGAGTAAATATACAAAATTTTGAGAAAGATAAGAGATAATTTGGTATCAAAATTCATAGCTAAAATCTAGTTCAAAAAATTCTTCTGCGGCACGATATGTATCACACATGTATCTCTCACATGGGTATACATGGATATACACGTGATACACAATTGATACAAATATGATACATATGTGATACACAAATGATATACATATTACCTATTTCCATGTTTTTCTTTTACTTCAAATTTTCAATTCAAACCACCTCAAAACTATACCAAATCATCCCAAAACTTTGATTTAAATTCCTTAAGATTTATCCAATTTATTCCAACAACGCCCCATCAAAAGAAAGCAAAAATTTAAATTTTGGGCTATAAATAGCTAATTGGCTAATATTGGTAATATTTTAGGAATTGATGAATTTTTGTACTAAGGGCCCGTTTGGCCATAAAAAAAAATTCAGTTTTTTCCCTTTTTTTTGGAAATCGGTGTTTGGCTATGAAATTTTCGATTTTCACTTGAAAATGAATTTTAGAATTTGAAAATTTAAAAAGCTCCAAAAAACTATTTTTCAAAATTTTCACTTGAAATCACTCACGAAAATTCAAAAACAACACCAAATTATATTCATGCCGAAACACAACTCTAATTTTCAAATATCATTTTCACTTGAACAAAAAATTTCACCTTATTCCCAGATTTTACAATTCTTGTGTCCAAACGCCCACTAACTTACTGATAGGATGTCAATGAATATTTAAAAACCTACAGAACCGTATCGAATCGATTTTTAAGTTTCTTAAAATAAAACCGTAAGTTTTTATATAAATCTATAATTGTACTGATAATTAGGGTAGATTTTTATTTTGTAAAAATAACCGAAAAAATATCGAACTGTACCGAATAAATATACATGTATAATATATATTTATATATTAAGTTTAAAAATAATAAAACATTAAATTTTTTCATGAATCTTGAAATTATAAAAATGGTTACAAGCCAACGAGTAATTAAACTATAAATCGTAATTCCCAAATTTATTATGCTACTCTTATTGAAACTAAATTATTTGTAGCATATTCACTAGCAAGACACAAGGTATTCTAGCAATTATGAGTCGCAAACTGCAATGTATTGAATATGTTTCCTTTCGTATGATTTAGATTTATCTTTTTGAGTATTGAATCTTCCATAGACTTTATTCATTAGTAATATCTTTTTATTCGTGTGATTTATATTTTTTTTGCCTTTGCTTATTTTCTTTTACGATGCTGTAGATAGTTGATGGATCTTTACTTCGGCCATGTTTCATGTTTTCTTAATTCATGACCCTTTAAACAGTAAAAATGTCTAGAGAGTTTTACTAACTCCTATAAAAATATGTATGTTATTATATTATACTTCTACTAGTGTCTTTTACATGAAATTTAAAAAGAAATAATGAAAATTAACCGAAACGTACCAATGTTGAAGAGAAACCAACATGATTAGGACGATTTCGAAAAGTCTAATTTTAATTATACATAAAAAAGAAACCGAAAAATTAATATTGTATAAATTTTATAAAATAACTAACAAAAAGATGTGACATAAGTGGCAATTTCCCCTAAAACGGCACCTCTAAAATAAAGAAAACAGGAAAGTTAACATCCCCATACCTCCTACCTGCTGCCACTACTCTTTCTTCCTCTGATTCTAGGGTTCTTTCTTATTTGGCACACCCATTTACTGCTTACCCTTTAATGGATATATACACTGAATCAAACCATTTGTCGATTTATTGAGTCTCTTTGTCTACAATTCTTTGGATCTAAGCATTCATTTAATGACAAATGATGTGGAGAATTTCTGGTCTCTACTGAATTTTAACTTCAGGTATGTTTCTTTATTTTTCTATTTCTGTTTTCTTTTTTCAAATCTATTTCAGTTAGTTATCTATTTATAACTATGCAGTTAGTTAAATTTCTGTGTATTTCTATGTTTGTCGGAGCTCTGGATCTTAGGTATTTTGAGCCGCATTTTAACTTCCTGTTTGTTTAGTTCTTGAGTTTGTAATTGTTTTTTTATCTTTATTTTAGAGGGCATTATTTTCTATAGGAAAATTAACTCCTTTATCCTTTTAATTTTGAATTTTTTAATTGGCATTTCTTTTTCTTAAAAAGGAGTATTCCTTCCCTATAGAAGAAATGAACATAATTTTTTTAAATAAATAAAGAAATAGGAAAAGAAATATGGATTTAAGTTGTATACACTTGAGTTGGTAGTAGCTGGTTTTTAAGTGGCTAGATGTGTAAATATTATTTAGAACGTCAGCGTATAATAATTATACCAAAGAAATAAGTACAAATAATAGATCTCGAACACAACAAAGGGAATGGGTTGTAGTAGAATTCCAATCTCGAACTCATAATGTTCAAATACTGGATCCGACTCTAGTCATGTCATCAATGGACTATGATAGTTCTGTAAAGATGGAAATCCAGTGATACTAGAAATTGGGGGGAAAGAGTTGGATGAATCATGAAATTTCTGATTGTAACTTTTATCTGTATATGTTTTGTTATAAAGTTTTAGTTGTGTGGTAGAACTTTGAGGTTATAGAAAGTCCGGGAAAATAGTGGGACCTAAACTTCCATATTTCTCCGAATTTAGAAAATCATAACAATGGGATTAGGTGAAACAATAGTTTGATAGTTGAAGAGATTTCAGTCCGCTTTTGTTCCCATGGTACCTAGAGACGAGTGTAACTTATGACATGGTCATGAGATTCTGCATTTATTTTGTAGTGAAGTTCCTTGGCACTTATTTGTGATGATATTGAAGAACATTGGTTGCTTATGTTTCTTGAAAGAGAAAAAGAAGCATTTGGAACTATTATGCCCCTATTAAGTTATTGCACCCAAAGGTGCGACCTAGTGGACAACGAAGTGGATTGAGAACTATGAGGTCTCAGGTTCAAATCCCAGCGGAGGCAAAACACTAGATGGTTTCTTCTCATCTGTCAAAGCCTTGGTAGATAGAGTTACCCGGTATCTGTGCTGGTGGGAGGTAGGGGTACCCCGTGAAATTAGTCTAGGTGCACCAGCTGGTCCGAATACGAGTGTTATAACTGCCATTAAATTGTTGTATCTCTTTCTTTACAAATAAGATAAAAGTTATTTACAAATATGTATGCCATACATTATCTAAGGCAATTTCAGATTATTTGGGTGTTGCCTTAATCTCTCAATTAACCTGGTGGCTGAATCTATTATAGGTACTGGTACGTCATAATATTTATGTGACCAGCTCAATTGCCGTACCATCAGCAGCATAGGCGGGATACTTAACGCGTTAGCTACAGCACTGCACGGGTCGATACGCACAGCGCCATGATATACCTGATCCATGCATAATATCATGAAAAATGAAAGGTGTCGATTGTGTGTCTCCATGTTGCCGGAGGGTTAGCAGAGGCATGGCTTGTGCGATGACCGCCACTCATCTCAAGGGTACTGTACTGGACTTGTGAAAATTAATATGCTAGACTTATCTTATTAGAGACATGGGAAGAGAATTTTGGACTTTAACTATGTGCCATCTGTTGTAAATGTACTCATGTTCTTGGTGGCTTTCTGTTTTGTCCCCTAAAGAATGGCATCCAAGCTGTTGTTACAAAGTATATTAGCAGACATAATTTAGCTGGCAGTTGTTGAGAGGTTGTCCTGATTTTTGGTAGCCTATTCTCATTTTCTTCCTGGTAGTGGCCATTATATTATTCCTTTCTGAATGAAGATGAGCAAGATGCCGTGCTGTAGTTGGTTTTGCCTTGTGGTTTCTTTGTGTCACTCAAAGATCTTTATACTGCTGAAGTTCTGTCAAATTTCAAGGGTAGTTTTTTTTATCGGTAACATTTCAAAGGTAGCTTTACTTAAATTAATTGCATGAAATGACCACTTCCAAGATGCAACTTGATTATGCCCAACTCCTGCTTATGCATGTGCAGTTGTATTCTATCCAGGCCCTTAGTTGTTGCATCTGATTGCAGGTTTGTTGAGCCATCAGCTGCTAGTCGTTGCTATCTGGTTGGCCAGCTATCAGAATGTAGTGGCTCTACATGTGCTACATAAAACAGGCGAAACTTCTTCCACATCTGAACTGGCTAACCCTCCCAAAAGTGGAATCTTTGAACCAATCGAGATACCGCCCGCTGTCATACCTCGTTATCCTTTCCCAGTGAAGCCATTGCCACCAATGTACCCTTCGTTTCCGAAGACATATGACCCTGTCTTGACTGGAAGATGCCCTGTAAATTTCTCTGTTATTTCAAGCATCACAGATAAGACAGCATCTGATTGTACTCGGTCTTTGTCAACAGTTGTCGGAAATGTAATATGCTGTCCACAGTTCAATAGCTTACTCCACATATTCCAGGGATTTTACAGCAACCATTCTGATACTTTAGTTTTACAAAGTGCGGTAGCTGATGATTGTTTTAGAGATATCATCAGTATATTAGCTAGTAAAGGAGCAAACAGCTCAATTCCTGGCCTATGCTCTGTGAAGTCATCAAATCTAACTGGTGGGTCTTGCCCTGTGAAGGACATTGACACTTTCGAGGAAACAGTGAATACAAGCAAGTTGTTGGAGGCTTGCAGCACAGTTGATACTCTTAAAGAATGCTGTAGGCCTGTTTGCCAGCATGCTATTTCTGAGGCCGCGCTTCACATCTCAGGAATAAAGACGAGTCTTGGTGGTAAGAACATAGTTGGAGTGCCTAGTGAAATTGATACACTTAATGACTGTAAAGGAGTGGTCTATTCATGGATTGCAAGAAAACTACGATTTGATGATGCCAATTCTGCATTCCGGTTGTTATCTTCCTGCAAAGTTAACAAAGGTTAGTTTTTGACACATCTGGCCCTGAACGTGTTTATGATATTTTTATTCTTCTAGAAGGACTCATGTTTCTCGTTATGTTCTATTTGACTATGCTAGGGTTCCTCCAAAATTGTTATGGTGAACCTGACTCTAATCTCATATTTATATTTTTGTCAACACGGGGTTCGGATGTTTGATTTTTGGCTACTCCGACTGAGACGCATTCAGTAGAATTTTTTCAATCGCCATAGGGGTCAAAATAACAGCCCATGACTTCTAATTGTTTGTGGAGCAAGTTTGCCTCAAGTATATTGTATGCCCCCTGCCACACATCTAAATGTAATTGTATATCCAAAACTGAACCAAGTAATACTTTTACGTTCTAATTGAATATATGTGATTTGAAATATATAACACAGGCTGGAATGATGTAGTTGTGGTCATGAAAGCATTTGAACAACTCAAACTTGTGGTCTTTATGAGAATGTTACGGCAAGTGTTATTGCACTTAACGGCAAGGTTAAAGCTTTGGCTTAATTCATGGTTTTGACGCATGGTTAATGTTTCTGAATAGCTCTCTTTTTTAAAAGAAAATTTTAATTATTGCATCATCGTACATGTTAGCCTACCATTGAATAATGTGAATTGCCTACCTTATCAAAAAAATGTGAGTTGCCTTTAGTTTTATTTCTGGAAGTGATTTACTATACAGATTAGATGATTGTAATGCTAACCTTGCATGTTAGCTTTTGAGGATCAAATCTTCTGTCCTTTTTCTTTTGGGATGAAAATCAAATCTTCAGTAGGTTAGGATGTTACTTTAGGAGCCTATAGGACCTAGCTTTCGATGGCTCAAGAATGATCTTTGTTTATTAAGATCTGGTATCTTCCTTGTGACTTGTTAGAGCAGTGCTTTCATCCTTTCCTCTTTGAACTAAAATTGTGGCTTGAAAATCGCAACAATGACTGATAAAACAAATGTATATTTTCCTTATTAACTGTGACGGAAATAGAGATTAGCAAAATTCATCGAGGTGAAGATGACAGAATTAACATCAGCTCCCCCACCTCCCTCCAAAGAAAAAAGAAAGAAAGAAAAAGCCATTGGTGACTATAATATAAGTACTAAATTCCTTTCTACCATGTATATAAAAAACTTGATTCCTTTCTACCACTGAAAAATGGTACATTCCTTGTAACTGGAGAAGTAAAAGATTCAACTAAGGAATTCTATTTAGCTGTACAACTTATATAAGCAACTGCTTATATTTGTCCTTAATTCTTATGGCTTGTATTACAGTGTCTTGCAAAAGGCTCAATTACATCCTGCTCCTGTTATAATTTTTGAATATAAGTGGTTTTTCTTTTGCGCGCTTGCTTCCAAGTTTCACCTACTCTGTAGAGATATGCCATTTTCNTTACGCCAAATGGGAGCTATATTTCCTTGTCTGTTTAGAACATAGCTTTATTTTGGATTTTTATGCCACAAGTTGGCCCTATTTTTCCAAATTTTTCTCCTCCATATGAAATTATCCAGTTTTTTCCTTAGAATTATTCTCAAATAATATGAAATGAAGAAGCAGCTACCTTCGATGATAAGAGTCGTGTATGGTCCAGTTAAAATGGGATTATGCTTGAGATCAGAGCTAAGAAGTCATCCACTTGTTGTATATTCATGTCTTTCTTACGCCAAATGGGAGCTATATTTCCTTGTCTGTTTAGAACATAGCTTTATTTTGGATTTTTATGCCACAAGTTGGCCCTATTTTTCCAAATTTTTCTCCTCCATATGAAATTATCCAGTTTTTTCCTTAGAATTATTCTCAAATAATATGAAATGAAGAAGCAGCTACCTTCGATGATAAGAGTCGTGTATGGTCCAGTTAAAATGGGATTATGCTTGAGATCAGAGCTAAGAAGTCATCCACTTGTTGTATATTCATGTCTTTCTTACGCCAAATGGGAGCTATATTTCCTTGTCTGTTTAGAACATAGCTTTATTTTGGATTTTTATGCCACAAGTTGGCCCTATTTTTCCAAATTTTTCTCCTCCATATGAAATTATCCAGTTTTTTCCTTAGAATTATTCTCAAATAATATGAAATGAAGAAGCAGCTACCTTCGATGATAAGAGTCGTGTATGGTCCAGTTAAAATGGGATTATGCTTGAGATCAGAGCTAAGAAGTCATCCACTTGTTGTATATTCATGTCTTTCTTACGCCAAATGGGAGCTATATTTCCTTGTCTGTTTAGAACATAGCTTTATTTTGGATTTTTATGCCACAAGTTGGCCCTATTTTTCCAAATTTTTCTCCTCCATATGAAATTATCCAGTTTTTTCCTTAGAATTATTCTCAAATAATATGAAATGAAGAAGCAGCTACCTTCGATGATAAGAGTCGTGTATGGTCCAGTTAAAATGGGATTATGCTTGAGATCAGAGCTAAGAAGTCATCCACTTGTTGTATATTCATGTCTTTCTTACGCCAAATGAGTAAGATAAACAGTTTGTGGATTATCCACGTTTATCAAAAGTCTAAACTCGAATATTTTCTTAAATCTATTTGTACCTGTGTACCATACCTTCTACAACAACAACCATAACAAACATGCCTCAAACCAAAACTAGTCCGGGTTGGCTCACACCAGCAGAATTGTACCATTCGTTCTAGCATATATCAGTTTTGGTTAGGGGCATATTTTAGTCAGTTTTCTTTTGGTTTGCAGTGTGTCCCCTGGAATTCCAGCAACCATTAGAAGTGATCAATGCCTGCAGAAATTTAGCCGCTCCTAGCCCTTCATGTTGTAGCTCATTAAATGCCTATATTGCTGGGATGCAGAAGCAGATGTTGATCACAAATCAACAAGCAATTATGTGTGCTGCGTCATTTGGTTCTATGTTGCAGAAGGCTGGGGTCATGACAAATGTTTATGAGCTTTGTGATGTTGACTTGAAAGACTTTAGTCTTCAAGGTGATTGTTCATTTTTTAATTTTGTTTTTTAATCGCTTGTTGATTTCTATAGTTTTTATCTGATGTTCGCTTTCTTTGTGATTGGTGTCCGTTTGCAATGGAGCAGCATATGGGCAAGAAGGTACTGACTATTATTTTGAATGCTTTTTCATTCTCTAATTTGCTGTTAAGAAATATTTGCCCGTTTTTCTTTCTTTTGCATATATCACTCAATTTTATAAATTTTCATACGAAGATATTTGGATATAAGTTGTTATTTCTTTCAGAAACTCTGAGCTAGTTATGCTATTATACATATCAGTGGTTTCAACCAATATAAGCTCCTAAAGAACTTGGAACTTTTAGATAGATTGAGAAATTGCAGTTTTGTTACTGTTATAGGACTCCGTTTTTCCATCTGCCATAATGGTATAATAAAGGTTGTATGGGCTAATTTCCCAGTACTTGTGCTGGTGCGAGGCAGCAGGTACTCGGTGGAATAGTTGAGGTGCGCGCAAGCTGCCTGGGTACCACCATCATAATATTTTTCTTTCTAAAAATGAATATTATGGGCCTTCTGTATCTCATGCCGACGATAGTTATTACCTCTTCCCACAGCCCTGCAACTATTGTTTTATCTAACATCAGCATACATTTAGTACTATTGGACTGTCAGTTGAAGTGAGTTTCTTTTTCCATTTTCTCGATAAACTGAATCTAAACAGCCCTTACTCTTAGTGACGACAATATGAATGATTGCTCTATGGTACCGTGCAAGTATCATGATACCTTAGAGCAGGTTCCCTACAGCTAGCTTACTGGTCATAATAAGTGAGTATTCGCCCATTGATGATTAAGCTACTCAACCCTCTTGCAACGGTGTGCACCCTCCCGAATATATAAAGGTGTCATTTGGTTATTTTCAATTGATTAGCTGGTGATTTCATGGGATGGGACCATCAAACATAGTTGCTCGATGATGATTTGTAAGAGCATGAATGCAAGGAATTGTCTTGCATTCCTTACATTGCTTAGGGTGAAGAAATACAAAGAAAAGTTAAATGATCCTAACGAAAGCAGCAGCAGTGCCATCTGCTCTAATAGAGTTCTGCCATTTTTTAGTAGGTTGTCACTGATTTTAAGCCTGGCAATTTCGCTACTCCCTGATTTCATTCCACAATTTGCATGCATACTACTCATGAGAAGTGAGCACTTGAAAGATTATCTCTAGCTTAAGGATAACTGGAATTTTATGCATGCATCCGCAGTTGTTGGTAAGCAATCTGAAATTCATAACTGTGTTTGACTGAAAAAATAAGTGCAACTGCGTGTTACTATGCCAGTATTTTGTCAGTGTTGCTTTTTGCCTTGTGGAATCATCTTAGGTTTTCTTGGTGTAGGTTGTACTTATTATGTCATTTAAATTAATTAGCAGGGTGCTTACTTCGAAGTTATCCGGCAGATCTGGTGTATGACAACTCAACAGGTTTCAGCTTTACTTGCGACTTAAATGACAATATTGCTGCTCCATGGCCTTCATCATTGACCGGCACATCTTTTTCGCTATGTGCTCCCGGTAATTGACTTTACTTCACATTAAATTCTCTTTCTGCCAAACTGAAGCTACTTTTGGCATATAGCTCCATATTAATTATCTTTACGGTAAATAAATGTCTTGATGAATTGCTTCAATTTGCAGAGATGTCGTTGCCGGCGTTACCAACATCAGAGTCATTAGGAAATTCTAGTAAGTCTTTCATTTTCAACCTTCTTTTGTTTATTCCTGTGATGACATTTATGTTCAAACGTCATACTAGGTAGTATTTTTTGCTTTCTTCTCAAGATTGAATTGCATTTATCATTTCCCATGAAAAGTAAGTTTTAGCCATTGCACGACAATTGCATCTTATCAAGTGAGAGACAAACTATATAGAACTGCGCACGCAACTGTCTTTTCATGAAATATTTTGCAAATTCTCCTTTGCTTTTCTTCCTTTTCTTTTTTTTTGGTAGTGGGGTGGGGGATGGTGTACACTATTAGTGCCATGTTTTGTTCTTTAAGAAAGGTCGTAGTGCCATGTTAATGTAGGAATTACTCTGTTTTTAGGTTATATATTGATGCATGTATTGATGCCGTGATTGCAGGCTGTCCCCATGGTGGAGTGGATCTCCTTGTGCCCATTCTTTTCATTTTTGTTTCTATATTGTTTTGAAGAGATTTTCCAGAAAGCTGATCCAGTTTGAATTAGAGCCCTGTAGGTAGACAGTGAATGACCAGCTCACGTGTATATATTTGAGTATCCTTCCTTATGTATAGCCGCTGCAATTAGGATAATCTATAGATTGCTTGCAAGCTTGCCTCTTATAATACTTGCTCTGCTATTTTGCCCACGCTGGTGGAGGAAATGTTGTAAGTCCTAATACTACTAAAAAAAAGGAGGGCAAAAACATGCTGCAGAGCACTACTCTTCCTGCATGTGCCAAAAATTTAGAGTAAAAACAGAAATGAAGTTTAACCGAACCGACCAAAAAATCGATACTTTTAGGTGTGATTTGGTTTTCATTCTGAATTTTAAAAACCAATGGTTTGGTTTTGGCTTTAATAAAAAATTAACCAAAAAAATCGAACCAAACTGACTATAAAAGTAGCTATTTAAATTTATTATTACAATTATATATATATATATATATATTTATATAAAGTTTCTAGAATTTTATGGTAAATATTAGTCATTTGTATTTTTAGTCTAGTTCTTTGCTATTATTTACATTCTAGTTTGATCTGTAGTTTTCTTTTGCTAAGTAAAATAATTTATTCCATGTTAAAAATAATTAATTTTTAATTGAGTACTTAAATTATTCATCATTATTATCATCATTATTTGATTCATTATTATCAACATATCTCAAAGAGCAATTGATTTGATAGTCTTACGCTGAAAATATAGTCGCCAGAATATGCGTTTGGTAGTGTATGTCTCATATTTAAGGAAAAAATCCGATAAATAACTGAAAAAATCGAAACAATAAAAAACTGACTTTATTGGTCTGGTTTTGTTCCAATATTTGAAAACCGACTTACTTGATTTGTTTTTTTTTAAGGAAAAAATCGATCCAAACCGAACCATGAACACCCCTAGCTGGAAAAAAGCCAAAGAAGAATAATAGTACTTATATTTTCATTTTTGTTCTTTTTCCACCTTGCTGCTATTGGGATTTAACATACCTGAGAAAACAAGAATGAGAAATCGAGTGGGGAAATGAAGTATTCCCCTAGACCTCTCCAGTCGAAACACAAATAAAAGGAGACAATTAGTGCTTGAAGAATTAAAACTTTGAGTAAAAGTGACATTGTGATATATAGTATGAATTATCACTTTTTATTCATATCACCTGAGTAATGATAAACTCAGGCCTTATTGCACATATGATATAGAGATTTTACTTAATCTTGGGTTCCAGTACATATTAACGATCCATCAGTGCGGAAAAGTTTACAACCTTCATCTGCTGTGCAACAGTTGACACATACTGGACTAATTTGCTCATCTCCTGAAGAGGGACAAGTCATGTATGCCACTTCATTATCACAAAACTGGAGACATGACTTGGCATTCACATTTTTCACTTCAGTAATTCCCAACAGAAATATACCTATAAGTAAAGATATAAAATCACATTTTGGCTTGATATGTCTCAAATATATTTATATATATAATATCAAGAAGAAGCCTTACCAGATAATAGGAGGAGAGAAAGGATACTAGCTTTGTAAAAGGCCATGGCGCTGATTTGAGGATATTATCCTCTTAAGCTATTTATTTATAGAGGTAACAAAGGATTACTAAAATACAACTAGGAATGACATTTTCTCATTCTGGATTTCGATAACTAACATAGTTGTCAGAATGGACAAGATGTTGCTTGGTCAAACGAAACTCTATGCAGCCTTCACATTAGATTGTATCTATCACCTAACTGTTTGAATCTTTTGGTATACCTTTAAAAAAACACATGTTTAACCCAAAGATTATTCCATCCAGTAATTTAAACACTTTCCTACGACTCTCACAAGCCAAGGAACTAGAAAATCTGCGAGACTTATGGGTTCGGGATTCTAATCATTTTTAAGTTACTAGGTTCTAAATTAATAATTTGTACATGTCTAATCTATTTCATCGAATAAATACAGGGTTTGAACCGAAACTACTGAATTAATGTGCTCTGCCCCGATGCCAAGCACATTAAACAGTAACACAGGGCTTGCCTAACGATTTCAGTGTAAAAATTTCTTAATTAGCATTATTGACCTTAAAAATCATCTTCCTCTATCTCGAATATGGAGTTTGAGTATTACAACTCAAATTTTGAGCCATAATACCACATATTTCGTTTGAGAACATTTTTTTCTGAAAATCTATAATGAACGTCATGTCTCTACTTGCTATTGGTTTAGGGTCTAGTTCTCCATATCTCATAAATTTTATTTTTTGTTTTCTCTCTATTGAAATACTTCGTAATATGTTTTTTTTTCTTCTGAAAATATATCCGTAATATTAAACCACATTAAGGGACTATATTGCAAATATTACATCAATGACTATTGAATTTGTAATACCATACGAAGTAGCTGACTAATTTTCATTCAAATACGCCATTATCTTTGCATAAGTTATAACCGTGTAACACATAAAAAGTCACAGACTCATAGGGGTATAGTTTTCCTAACTTTGACCAAAGGTATAACAGAAACGAAAACATGTCCAGTTGGATAGATAGACCGTAGACGTAAACTTTAGTTTCGTTGGTGTTAATTTTCCTGTTATCTTTATTTTGAAATAGATGACCATTTAAACACTTTGATTTTTCAAGTAATCAAATAGACATCTTTCCTTCACGTTGGTCTCGCCAACATGACAAATTAGGTGTCTCTCACTTTAGATTGAGTGCATGATAGCTTTTAATATTGTGTTTTTCTCCTTTTTTTAAGAACTATTTTTCTTTATTTGGACCCCATGATTCCACCACCCTAAGCCGCCCGGTGACCCTAACACCACCACCACCCACCCTCGTGAATTCAAGACACCATTCGATTTTTTATAAATTAGTCTTAGGATACGTGCGTTGCGCGTGTACCCAATTTCAATAAGTCAACTTTTTATAAGAATCACATAAACGATCTATTAAATTATATCTCAATTATAAAATAAAAATTTAAACTTTTAAAATTGATGAATTTTGATCCAATATAGATAAATTAATAAATGAAGAGACTCGGTCACATAGAATTTCTCAATCATTATTCAATATATTCAATAAACTCATTGCTATCTCTATAATTTTATCACCTCAGTTTCACTAAGTCATCATACTTTCTTTTAGTTTCAGTAAGAATAAATGGCATTTGAAGATTTAATTTTTTTTTTTTTTGAAAAGCTATGATCAAGTTAATTTTTCGTGTGGTAATTTTCAAGTTCATTCTAATAGACACAAACATGTTCAACTAACTAACATACTATTTTTCTTTAATTAATAAGAAATACTATATGAATTGTTTGTCAAAGATTAAAAAAGAATATAATATTATAGCAAAAGTAGAATCCAACAGCTATATTTTGAACTATAAATTATACGTAGTTGATTTTAAAATCTTAATTATTAAGAAAATAATTAAAGGACAACTTTGTGTAGTATGGAATCTATTTCCAAAAGGAATCTTTACATAAATGGCCGGACAGGGTTAGGACCGCATATAAATATAATAGGGGGTTCGAAAGAAATTAGATTCCCTAGAAGTTTTATCCGATTGGGAAAGCCAGAACTCTTGTAAACCAGCTTCCCAGCTCGTCGAAGCTACCGCGTATCGATTGAAATTTCCCTCCTCAGCCGGAGGCGGAACCGGCTCCCCCTGAACCATACTCGGAATTTGCAATTTACTTTTTCTACCTGTATACATACATTATATATTGACTTGTTATTTTTCGTTAAACAGTTGAATGAGCAGCTATTTAGGATAATTCTTCATTTTTAAAGTTAAAAAGCCTATCAACATTAAATTTAGTTATATATCACGGGGCAAGTGCACATATAACTACTCTTGGGGATGCTATTTACGGATTAACCACTACTTATTTTGTCCTAAAATTTTAAATTAAAAATCTTAACTTTAGGACAACTCTGGATTATTTTGTCCTGGAAAATTAAATCGAAAAACTAAAATTCAGGACGCATTGACTAATTCCTAAATAGCAGCCTTTTAGAGTGACTACTAATGTCATTTCTACAGATATCTTCTGTGACATACTATTATCATAATTATTCAAAGATTTGTCAATAACATAAAATCGAAAATTTTGTTTGTTTGAAATTTGGTTGTAAAGGTTGATCCTACAACTCCTGAAAAATAAAATGAATAATTGAGCCTACAAAATAACTAATGTTGAAGCAATATTATACCACAATAGATGATATACAAAAAAAAGGGATATTATTACTTTTAGTCCGCGCCAGAAACTATTTATATCTGGTAGTCAAATATCAAGTTTTTTTCCTGAAAATTTTAGGGAACTATACGATTTTTTTTCCAAATTTTTTTTCTGTTATTTTTTTTTACATCTATTTATTACTTTAACCCGTCCAAACTTGACCTGACTTGCTCACATGACATTACGAGATGTATATCGACTTTCCAATTATCAATGAAGTGGATGCCACTCAAGCTAATATGTTAACGATATTAAGCTCTTGCCGAACAAGTAAAACCAAAGAACTAAAACAGGAACCAAAAAAGAAATTACTCCCCCTGTCCAACATTATATAGTAGTAACATTTAATTGAAAATGGAGTTTAAAATGTTGATCTGAAAACATCATGATAATGGTCAAATATTTAATTTGATAGAAAATTAGTTAATTTGAATTCTTGACAGTTGTAAAAGATATTGTATAGAAATCACTGATGGTCAAGGCAAAACTTCAAGGTATGAGAGCCTATAGTGAGTATCAAGTGCAAAATAGTCTTTCTTTTGTATGGATTAATCTTAAGCACAGCAAAAAGTATTCATGCAAAGATATGGATAATCTTAAGCTAACAGTTTTTACCAGCCGAGACACTTGAGATCTAATGCCTTTAACTATTTGAAACTCTTACAATTACCTGACACTTATCTCACCTATATTCACAACATATATGGAGTAACATATTAACAAATGATTTTGGCCGACTATGCTTCTATTCGTGCATCCTCTTATCTCTTGCTGGGATCAAGTATCGATGACTCGATCGATATCCACGGCTCTGATGGAGTAAGAAGCTTCTCTGCACTGTATAACTAAGAGCCACTTGTCAAAAAGCAGCTACTGCTGCTGCCTGAGCTACCTATAGCATATGACACATCTTGAACAAGAAATTTTACGCTACGAGTACCAAGAGAATCGACTATCTCAAGACACTCGTGCAAGTCTTCTTCATTTACCAACATCACCCATTCCTCTTCATCATCAAGATACTCGAGCTGGAACGCCCCCCTCTGCAGTTTGAACCTCTTTGCAACCTCTTCATACAGTTGAAAGCACCCTGCTGAAGGCTCAAATTTAAATCGGATTCTATCTTCCTTGTAAGTAGCTTTTATGGTAATTTGTGACGCACCATCTTCACTGCTTGCCTTAACTTTGGTATGCTTTCGCTCACCAAAACTGTGGGAGCTTGATGAACTGCCATTCATTATTGAACCGGATACATCGGACAAATCTGTCATGCCTGAAGAACTTCCCTTGTGACGTTCCATAACAACATCATCTCCATCCATTTCGTTACTTGCTCTAGTTTTTGTCTCAACATCATCAGCGTCAGGCATAGAATGTGGGAATCGACTGATGAGATGGCAGCCAGAATGGTCCAACTTTAAATTGCTTGTGCTCAAACGACACCTCCTGCATCCTTCCTTCACACAGAAAGAACCTAGTGACACATTTCTAGAGTTGATACATTGCATTTTGTCGTGACTTGCAGGCCACCCTGCATCTGATGCAGCCAATTTGCAGCCATGACAAAATCCAGAAAATGGACTGTTTGACTCTGCTAGTTGGTTTCCATCTACATGCGTATCCTCTTCCATTTTCACCACAGAGTCGTGGTTGTCAATGCATGAAGTTTGGAGGACAGACACATCATCCTGAAAAAGGGAATCCGGATTTTTCACACAGATATCTTTCTCTACTTCAAAATCTTGAAGGATAGAGCTTGCTGCAACTAGACCTCCAGCGGCTGGATCAAATTTAAATCCTCCTTCTATCCCTTGGACTGATTTAAGCACAGTTTGTATCTTTACTAAAGAACGATTCACTTTGCCTATTTTTCGGGATGGCCATCTTGGGATCCCATGTTGCCGACATATCCTTTTCAATGTAGTCGGACACACTACAAAAAACATAAAAAAAACAAAAAAAAACTGTTATACCATCTTTTGCAAGGTCATTAATTTTGTGCTTTCAACTTCAAACAGTTTTATATGTACCACTCTTTTTAAACCTTAAAGAGTCTGCATCCTTTGATAATGACACTTTTCTTTCAAGAAAATAGTTAACGTAATGTTCTCCCATTTGTTTTTCCTTTGTGGGCATGCTAAACTTTTTGGCTTAATTAAGCTGTCACCTAAAATTCCAGGCACTACTAACAGATACATAGAATTAGAAACTGAATTGGCACAAAGAAAAATACTAGCTTATTCGACTCCCGATAAGAGAGTTTGGATGTGTGGGCACGTTAGAAGGCAAATAGAGGAACAAGAGACGGTACTCAGTACGTGTATATTAGCCCCAATTTGGGACGACCACAAAAATCTGACAAGGTCCATAAAGCTTTTGCAAGGTATCCCTCAGAATCAGAAAATCACAACCCAATGGAACGAGAAACATACCAACATAATAGTGCATTTTTCAAGAATGTTTAATTAGTTGATTGTTTCAACTTGACGAGAGCTTGAAATCTTACCACCAATGCTTTTGGCAGCATCTTTGAGGCTCCCAGAGAAGTATTGCTGAAGAACACTCAAGCTGACATGTTTCTCCGCTGTGCTTCTTTTTTTCTCTTTCTGTCTTCTTGATACACTCCTTGTCTACAAAATAAAATGCAATAACTTCAGTATTGACGGACAAAAAGGATGATCAGAATTTAAAAACACATAGAATGAACATAACTTGTCTAGGAGAGCATAAAGTAAGAGTTACTGAAACACAATTCTCAAGAGCGAAAGACATTCGCTCAAGAACACGTAAAAAGGGTGAAAAAAAAGATTCTGAAGAAGCACATTATAAAAATAGAACAAGTTAGGACCTTAAGCAGAGTAAAACATTGTCCACCGAATAAGCTAGGGGAGCATAGACTAGATAACAGTAGGGAAGATGAGTTAAGTGATGTACCTGTTCGCGAGAACCATCAGCTTCCATTCCAGCTATTTCTGAATCACATACGTCTAAAGTTGATTTCTGAGAAATCTTCCTTGACAAGTCAATTGGTGTTAAATCCAGAACCAATTCACTCTGTAACCCAAAATTTGCACCCCCTTGTCCAACTAATTCAGCATCTGATATTGTCCTCAGACTTTTGCAAATTCTCTGCATGGTACGCGAGAGGTTATTTAAGAGAAGCTGTTGTTCGGTGCTTCCCTTTATATCGACAGGAAGAAAGAACTCCAATACATAATCATCATCACCGGTGAATATACTACGTAATCTGATAGCAACTGCAGCATTTAGACCAAACTTCCGTGCATGGTGAACAAGTGGATACTCACTTATATGGTACTCTTTCACATCAGGGTAGAAGAAGGGATGGTTGGATTGGAGAGATTTACCAACAATACCTTGTCCTTCCTCGAGATCATGTCCCATACATGCATGAAGAAATCCGTGTATCTCCTTGTCACTCACATAACAAGCTGTATTCTCAACACATAATACACTTTTTTCACCTGAACTTGCAATACATCCTCCTGTACAAATACGGGGAATCCACGTCAAAGCAAGAGGCAACCTATGAGCATGGCAAACTGCTCGTAGAACGTCTTTTATCTCAGCTAAAGCAGCTCTCTGATTCTTGGAGAGACTCTGCAAGGAAGCAAAATTAGAAGGGAACAAAATATTTCAAGACAAAAAGAAATGGCCACAAACAATGCATAGATCACAGATGGGATTAAGACATCGAGTATTACCTGGGAAGTAAATCGAGGAGGTGTAGTGCTCCTTAAGTTTACGGCCTGCAAAATGACCACACAGTAATCTTAAACCATTTTTTTCCTGAGGATACAGTTAAAATAGATTAAGAGATGATCATCAGCATAAACTTTCGACCAGCCCAGCTATGAGCTAACACGTAAAGATCGACATTTGATCACCCCAGAATGCCCCTCTATGTGTCTTGACATACACAAGAGCAATAGATAACTGGGCAACATATCTAATAAAAACTTAATACTGGAGGAAGAACACTGACAAAACATTTTCCCTGCTGACAGAAAAGAACTTAATTACTGTACGTCACGAGCATCACCAGATCAATTCATGCTAAATCACATTTTCCGTTCTTTTTAAAGCTCCTGATACCGAATCAAAGGCACTTAAAGGCAATAATATTCGATCTAAACTTCATCCATCGGTACTTATTATAACCAACACATCCCGAAAAAGGAAAAACTAAAAAACTAGAAAGGAAAAGCCTAGTAGTCAGAAGTTATACTTGAAGCAAAGACTATTAGCCTGCTCATCAAGCTTTTAACAGGTTCCAAAATATATTCTGAGGCAGATATTACAATTTTTGGATCATCTATTTTTATCCTAAATACGCTGAAATAAAATTCTCTCAGCAGAAAAGGTACTTTTGCAACGTAAAACAAAGGAACTGATAGAATTAAAGCAAGAACCTGTAGAGCCCGGCGAACATGTCCCATTTCCAAATCAAAATTTGGCTTCTCTTTTGTAGTGACTAGTTCTACTACTGCACAACACGGTGTATCATGTCCATCATCCTCTAGAACTGGTAAAGCAATCGATCCACGGACTTCATGTTCAACTGCATATCGTACACGTAAATACTCGGTCTCTTTATAGTACTGAACATTTGATGTCCACTCAGGTATTCTCGAGTTAAAAACTCGACCAGGAAGACCAGGAAAAGATCCTGGTTTCATTTCCACATCAAAAGTGAATTTCCTTGATACCTCACGATATCCAGATAGAACTTGATCAAGTAGAAAAGGCTGTTCAGAGGTGCTTAAAATGTAGTGATCATCACCATTCTTCATTGGAATCCAAACCTGAGCCAAGATTCCCCCACCAGATGATTCTTTAAACAGTTGTAATGCCTTGAGCATTCGCTCGGGAAGTGATTGAGAAGGTGACTTTGGGATTATACAGTTATCAGTATCAGTAACATAATCAGCCTCTTCACTAAACATCCAATTTTCCCCTTCACAGGGAAACTGTTGTTCATAGTTCAATTGTTCAAAAGGTGCATAATTGATGGACATTGGATTAATGGGCGAAAAAGATGGATAAGAGGCAAATATAGAATGGGGGCTAGTGGACCATCCGGCATATGCTTCAAAATTCATCATCTCCATTGCATTGTTGAATGTTTCATCTATATCAATATGTGTACCTCCATCAAATAAGACAATACCCTCCATTTGAAACAAAAATCACCCAATAAGTTATTGCTACAGATCGAAGCCTCAAATGTTACCAAGAATCCATTATCAAAGTATAAAATCTTTCCTAATTTATCTTTCTTTTCTTTTGGATAAATCAGAACGATAAAGGCTGAATCTCAACAGATGGTGATAGAAATTAGGAATGAACAAAAAGACACATGTTGTATATATATGGCTAAGAAGAAAAGAATGAACAGAGCCCGTAATACTAAGGTTTTGGATATTGCAAAAAGCCAAAGTAGATTTGAATTGTAAAGAGTATGTAATGACAATATAAACTCCAATGACCTGAGACTCTACTTAAACACAACAGCGGGTTACAAGGAGGAGAGATAAGAAATCATTAAGAAGGTCTTTTAAACTAAATTAACTAAACTATAGTAATAACTATTTTCATTTCAACTTGAATCATTAAGATTTACTATTCCTCNCCCCCACCCCCTGCCCCCCTCCCGCATAATTTTTTTTTGTAATTTTTAAATTTCTGTTTTTTTTCTGCACACCCCCCATGAAAAGTATTTTTTTAAAATATGTTTTTGGTTTTACTTTTTTTCATCTTTCGGTTTACAGGTTCAAAACTTTACAAGTTCCAAAGTTATGAGTTCAGAGGTTTATGTGTTTTGAAGTTTACGGGTTTAGAAATTATAAAGTTTAGGGGTTTGAAATTTTGCGGTTTCGAAAGTTTTGCGGTTCAGAAGTTTATGAATTTGTGGGTTCGGAAAGTTGTTGGTTCGAAAGTTTATGGTTTCATGTTTATTGTATCAAAATTATTTATGAATACTCTTGAGAAAATGTTTTCCTTGACTTGCGTACCAAACACCGAAAAATGAATAAGATTACTACTTGTTTTCCAAGAAAACATTTTCTTGGAAAACATTTTCCGTCGTATCAAACACACCCTTAGGATCCTCTCATATGTTAACCTAGAAAGCATACATGAACGAAAATTATTGTTAGACGATTAAGAAANTTTTTTTTTTTTTTTTTTTATGATTTTAAACATATCATGATATTTTTATAATTATAAATATGCCATTAAAGATAAAATAAAAATATAAAATATAAAAGATGATATTCCTTTTAAAAAGGACTGACAAAGAGATAGTGTCACATAAAATAATTGAACAGGTGGAGTATTTGATTAAATACAAAACACAAATATATATTTTTATCCAAAGTATGACGAATGGAGAGAAGGGTCAAGGGGAATCGGGAGAGAGCGAAAGGGATTGCTATTTTCGGAAGGTAGAGAAAGTGAAATGGGTGACGTAACATCTTAGAGCTTATTTATTGAGAAGTTTTGTTGCTAAAAATAAAATGGTGTTCTTTTAGGAATTGAAATAATAAGGTGTTATGCGAAAGCTAATAAAATAAACTTTGAACGATGAAAAATCAAGTATGAAAAGAGAAATATACTAGAAAAGGTATAAATATTTAACGTGGTTTGGTCAATTGACATACGTTCACAGACGGAGATGAGGAATCCAGTATATAAAAGAGAATACAAAATATCGAGAGAACAATTTCACAACGAGGCAAACACAAGTGCTATACTAATACTTATTACGAGATTCTCCCTCTAAAAAAATTCTAAAAAATGTATTATACTGGAGTATTTTTTGGATTTTGAATAGTATTTTATTTCAGATTTATCTTTACATGAAAATTGGTTTTTGAATGACCACTTATAATTTTAGCTATTTTTGAATTTCTCCCTATTTTACCCTATAGTGCACTTTCTGTTTGTTTATTTCTACATGACAAAACTATTGAAGAAAAGAAAAAGAAATACCGAAAGATGATGTTTTCGTAAGCTCTAATAATAAGATATATTATTATTATTATTATTATTATGATATTTTAAACATAAATAAACACTCTTAACAATTTTCTTTCCCCTGTCGTATTCTTAAATAGGGGTGTTCAAATCGCACCGGAAAATCGCACCAAACCGAAAAATTAAACCAAATCGATTAAAAAGTCCGACTAGATTTGGTATTGTGTAAAAAAATTCGAACCAAACCTACATATAAATATATAAATATATATATATATATATATATATATTTTTTTTTTTTTTTTTAAGATTTTGTATTGAATTTTCTTTAGAAAATATTGAAATATTTAGGGTGTGTTTGGTATGAAGGAAAACATTTTCTTCATCAACTCATTTTCCTCCAATTGGAGGAAAATATTTTCCCTATTAAGAGGAGGGAAAACATTTTCCAAAACTCCTTCTCAACCTTCCCCACCCTATTTCTTACCCTCACCAACCCACCCCACACCCACCATCCTACCCCGCAAAAAAAATATTTATTTTTACTTTTTTTTTATTTTAATTTATTTTTCCTGCACCCCTCCCTACCCCCACCCCTTGCCCCCAATCCCGCACAAGATTTTTTTTTT